>CAUYQV010164435.1:0-45016 GCA_963574575.1 Galagoides demidoff
GGGCAACTGAAGCAACACCAAAAATACATTACTGGGATTTGATCAAACTAAAAAGCTTCTGCACAGCCAAGAACACAGTAAGTAAAGCAAGCAGACAGCCCTCAGAATGGGAGAGGATATTTTTAGGTTATGCCTCTGACAAAGGTTTAATAACCAGAATCCACGGAGAACACAAACTTATTAATTCCATTTCATTGTGGGCAAGGGGCTTGAACAGAAGCTTCTCTGAAGAAGATAGGCACATGGCCTACAGACACATGAAAAAATGCTCATCATCTTTAATCATCAGAGAAATGCAAAACAAAACCACTTTGAGATATCATCTAACTTCAGTAAGAGTGGCTCACATACCAAAAGCCCAAAACTACAGATGATGGCATGGATGTGGAGAAAAGGGAACACTTTTGCACTGCTGGTGGGAATGCAAGCTAATATATCCATTTTGGAAAGAAATATGGAGAATACTCAGGGATCTAAAAGTAGACCTGCCATTTGATCCTGCAATTCCTCTACTAGGTGTATATTCAAAAGACCAAAAATCACTTTATAACAAAGATATTTGCACCAGATTGTTTATTGCAGCTCAATTCATAATAGCCAAGTCATGGAAAAAGCCCAAGTGCCCATTGACCCATGAATGGATTAACAAGTTATGGTGTATTCATATCATGGAATATTATGTGGCCTTAAAAAGATGGAGACTTTACTGTTTTTATGTTTACATGGATGGAGCTATAACATATCTTACTTAGCAAAGTATATCAAGAATGGAAGAAAAAATATCCAATGTGCTCAGTACTATTATGAAACCAATTTACAATCACTCACACTTTCCTATGAAGGATAGATCACAACTATGGCCCAGGATGAAAGAGGGAGGAGGGGGGACGGGAAGGAAGAGGGGAAGTCAGATCGAGGGAGGGTGAATGGTGGGATCACATCTATGGTGCATAATGCAAGGGTACATGTTGGCTCTATTAAGTATAGAGTATAAATGTCTTAACACAATAATTAATTAAATGAGATGAGGTATATAATAGCCAGTGTGATGTAAATGCTTCTAATTCAATATGAAATCAGCACATTGTACCCCATAAATGCATTAATATAACACGATCTGTGTGTTTATGATTTAATAATAATAAAAAAAGAATTAATTGAAGGTTATAGAGAAATACTGATCAACAAAGAATTGGGAGAACAGACACTGGATTGTATAACCTAGCTTTTTGTCCCAGGCAGCATTCTAAGAACAGTGTAAGAAAAATTTAAGAGTTATTCCTACTCTTCACGATTTTCGCTTTAGTGCTGTTTTAGGCTTTAACCTAACTAGGTGTCGTATGAAACTGCCCACATGTGCGGAGGTTCTCTAGTCAGCGAGGGGCAGCCATCCTCGAAGGTTCACAGCCTGTAAGAAGTTGCGTCCTCTTCCTACTCACCTACTTGGGAGCATAAGGTGCACACAGGGGGTGAGGGTGGGCAGAGTGGGGCAATCTGACCTCAGTTTACCCTTTCTGCCTCAGAGTGAGAAGGTCACAAGCCTGAGGGCGAGAGCTACTTGACTCAGCGGCCCCCGGGAGGCCTCTCCACCTAGTGCTTCTGTTTCAGCTTAGGGGAGGCCACCCTGCGGAGAGCCACAACACCTAGTAGGATGCGGCCCAATCAGATTAGCAGCCCCTCCTCTAGGGGCGGAGCTAAGGGGGTCTGTGGCTAAACACCAGCCAGGGATGGACTCCAGTGACAGTGTGAGTGGATTGGGTGGGGTTGGCTGAGCTGGGGAAGTGAAGAGCAGGGGCCTGGGGTGCGGATTCCCATCCCCTGGGGTGCGGATTCTCATCCCCTGGGGTGCTGAGTTCCTGTGAAGAAGTGTTGAAAGATAAAAGTAAGAAAAGCAGCTGCAGCCCCATTGTTGAAGGCTTTGATTGCTAGGAAGAGGCCTTGTCGTTTGCTGGAAAACCGTTGTTGGATCCTGAGCAGAGCAGTGACATGGTTGTATTTTACAAAAATGACGAGTCGATGAACGGTGAGGTTTGAGGAGGATTGCAGGGGGAAAGAATGGAGGGAAGAGAGGACAGGGGACCAGTGAAGGACCAGCGCTGAGTGTCTGCACTAGGATGTGGCAGCGGGCAGGATGTGACAAGGAAATCAGATGAGGCTGAGAGAAGCACAGCATCTCAGGTCAGGCTCCAGGATTTCTGACAGTCCTTTATCCTTTTGGTCCTCAATGAGCATAGCCCATCACCATGGCTTGCTCAGGACGCTCATTTATTTTATTTATTCATTGCTTGTTGTTCTTTCTTTTTTATGTGTATTGTCCACTCTTGGTTTCTCCCTATATGCAATTACTGTAATGTTTCTGCCCTTCTGTTGTGTGTTCTTACAAATTGTTTGTTGTTATCTTATCTGCATGTGATTTCAAAAACTTTAAATAATGGGGAATTTTACACGTGAAGGAGATAGGCCAGTAAAACACCCTGGCATCAGGCAGTGGCCAAGCCTTCCCTCCTCTACACCCCACCCCCTGCCCTCCTCCCACACTTGGTTCTCTTCACCCATAAATCAGTGTGTGTCTCTACAAGGTAACACAACCCCATCATCCTTATCAATAGCTTTAAAATAACACTATTTCCTTAATGTCAGCAAAAATCCAATATTCAAATATCTAATCTTCATGTAATGTTCTTTTTGAAGTTTGTTTATGTGAATCGGTATTCAAGTAAAGCTCATACAGATTGATTGGTTGACATGTCTTTAAGTATCTCTTAATTAATAAGATTCCTTGCTGAATTTTTATTCCTGAAATTTATTTGTTGAGAAACCCAGGTTGTTTGCCCTATAGAATTTAACCTGGGGTAGATTTTTCTGATTGTATCTCTGTGGTATAGTTTCACAAGTTCTTCTGTCCTCTGTAGTTCCTTTAGTTTGGTAGCTAAATCTAGTGACCTAATCAGATTCATGTTTAATTTATTATTATTTTTTTGGACAAGACTGTTTCATGGTTTGTCTTTGTTCTTTCATTAGGATGTGTATAATACCTGGTCATTTCTTTTTGTGTATGTGGTATTAGTAGCCATTGATGGTCAGTGCCTAGGACCATTGGTTTATTATTGTATTAGTTTTCTATTGCTGTGTAACATTATTGCCCCAAACTTGGTGATTTATAACAAAACCCATTAATTATCTCACAGTGGTTGTAGGTCAAAAATCCAGGCAGGAACTAGCTGAGTCTTCCTTCCAGCTAAGTACGACTCTGTAAGACTCAGAAGTCTACAAACAAGATGTTGGCCAAGGCTAGGGTGTCATCCCAGACTTGACTAGGAAAGGATCCACTTCCAAGCTGATGTGGCTATTGGCAGGATTTTGTTCATGGGAGGCTGTCTGACTTAGGGCCTCAGTTCCTTGCTGACTGTTGATCAGAAGAAGCCACCCTTAGTTGCTTGCTATAGGATGCTTCTCATGTAGCAGTTTACGTCAAAGTAGGCAAGAGAGACAATCTTCAGACAAAGTCTGCTAGCAAGAGGGTGGCTACAATCTTGTGTAACAGACTTAGCAGTAACATCCATTTATATATTCTATTGATTAGAAGCAGGTCATAGGTCACACCCACACTCGAGGGGAGGGGATTGCACAGGGTGTGTGTATCAGGCATGATGGTAGCTGTCCAAGAGTCTATTTGCCATAATTGGGTTTGCAGAAAATTGTGATATTATAATTCCAGAATTCATTCTTTTTATTTTATTTTTCATTTCTTGTTTATTAGCTGGAATACTTCTACAAAAAGAAACTTCCTATATGGTTATCCAAGATATAATTCATAAAGGGAAGTCAGAATAAATGCTTGATTCTTCCCTTCTACTTACCAGTTTTCAAAACTAGTGAGTTGATTTCCTTTCATTCTCCAATGGTGGCCAATTAAATGGGTATGTATTGTTAATTATGTAAACAATATTGGGCTAAATATTGCATTCTGTTTATTCCTCTCCAGAAACTCTGTACTGTGCTTTAAAGATCTACTACTCTGGGTGGCGCTTATGGCTCAAAGGAGTAGGGTGCCGGCCCCATATGCCGGAGGTGGTGCGTTCAAACCTGGCCCTGGCCAAAAACTGCAAAAAAAAAAATCTACTAATCTCACTGTGTGTACATTTGGTTCTCAGCTTCTACTTGTTGAATAGTCTTCCAGGGTGTGGATAACCCCTTTTACCTACGCACTCACCCAGCAGACACCAAGATTGCCTCCAAGTCTCTGCCATGGAGACTGTTCTCATACAGTTTCCCTTATGGACTCTTAACACCTGCAGTGAAATTTCTGAGTCAGACGGTGTGACTAAGCAGTCAGTTTGCTTACGTTGTACTGGATGGCTTTTCAGAGTGGCTGCGCAAAGCTACTCTCTCATGAAAATGACTTATTACTATATGCATCTCAGCTTAAGGAGGAAGGAAACACCTGTGTATCCGTATGAATTTAATGGCCTTCACTAAGCTGGATTAAATTTCTGAAGAAAGTTTTCAAAACTTCTGATCAGAAGCATCCAAGTTACTCCCTATCTCCAAAGCCGCAGCTGCACTGGATGATGGCAGCCAGGCGACAAAATCTTATACTAGTATTTCCCAACCTGGACTATTGCAACCTGGTCAACTACTCAATTTTTTTTTCCAGAACTCAGAGATGAAGGAGAGGAAGAAGAGAGAGAGGCAAGCAGAAAGGAAAGAGTGGGAACGAGGTAGGGAAGTGATTTATTTAGGAAGAAGCAAGAGGGAATCACACCTATCATTCACCCACTTAGCGTCTCATTTTACAGACAAGGAAACTGATCTACAGGTGATGTCAGTGCTGTAAGGCAGTGATTTTCAGCTGGTGTGCCGTGAGAGATTGGAGGTGTGCTGTGAGAGATCAGAGGTGTGTTGTGAACATTTTTAAAGATCGTTATAAGCAGTCTCCATATTTTAAATCAAACATATAGCAAATTTCCTATAAGGCATACTTTGTCCTAATATTTATTTTTAATTTTGTCTGCAATGTTTTCTATGCATCTTCCAATAATGCCTGCTGACAAAAGATAGTGTTTTTATTGCTATATGGTTTCTCATGTATTATTTCAGCCATTTTTCATGGTAGGAAAAGCAAGTGTTTCCTGAGGGCATGTGGCTTTTTGTGATTTGCAATTACTAAGAACATCAAAAGTTTCTCATATATGTTTATCATGAGATTTAAAAAAATATTGTTAAGCACTGGATTGTTAAGAATTCAATAAAAGAATTGAGAAAAAAGATCATTAATTAAATTATTTTCAAAAGAAGTTCAAAGCACAGTAAATATATTCCTTTTTTAAACTATAGGTTCAAGTGTGAGAACACTTGTGAGATAAAAATGGTTGAAAAACACTGCTCCAAGGGGTATAGCACAAGTGGGAGACAGCTGGGCTAGTTTGCTGGTTCCAAGGTCATGTCTGGGATGGCGGGGAGATTAGGGAGGAAAAGAAGTAGAGGGTAAAGAGAGATGAACTTGGGCCGGCGGGTGGCTGACAACTTCAGCAGCTCGAGACTGAATCTTGGACAATGCCAATATTTAGGAGCCAGCAGAGAAGATAAAAACGCAAGCAGGGAGGCTGAGATTATTGTCATCTCATGGAGACTATGTATCTTTTAAACACTTCGCAAGCAATTAATTTCGTCTTCACTGCAAGTCTTAAGGAAATAGGAATTACCACCTTCTTTCATAGGTGTGGGAACAGAGGTGCAGAGTATGTAAACTGTTTTCTTAATCTCTTGCAGTTAGAAAGTGCTGGACTGAGATTCAGATCCACGCCTGCTTCTGCCAGAATTTTGGCTCTTAATACACATGAACAGACACACAGAAGGTTTGGAGGAGGGTGTGGCTAATAGAACCAAGTGCTAAAGGGAGGTCAGAGAGAAAGAGAGAGGAGAGGAAGTGGTTTCAGAGACTGTGGTCTTAGGTGGAAAAAATCCTTCACCAGCTTCCTTAGGTTTGCAGAGAGGGGCGGCCGGAGGTCATCTCCCCTGATCTGGGGAGCCTCCAGTACAAGTAGAAATACTGAAATCATTTGGTACCACAGACAAGTGGAAATACATGGTTAGATCTTGAAACCTTTAATTAGGTACAGTTTCAAACAGAATTTTCCTGGCTTCATCACCGAGTTAAGGAAACCGTAAGTGACCAGATTGACACTGGCTTTTGCCCAAGTCCAGACTATAAAATGGAGACTATTCACATGGTATCCATGATAGAGGTGCTAGAGAAGAGACTCCAAAAAGGCTGTTAAAGTGCTGTTCCCAAGTGCCTGTGTCAGCAGAAGATAAAGGAGGTGGGAAGGAGCATTTTTAGTTTGTCTAACTGGAAAGTCCACTGAAAAATTAATGTGTCGGGTGGCGAGGGGTGAGGAATGATCAATGGGCTTTTCCACCTGCATTCTGTTCTTTGAAAAAGGGAGTTTCAATTTGGGCATCTTAAATAGCAGCCAGTTTTTCCTCAAACAGCATTTTAATGAGCAGAGCATAAATAAATTCACTGCTTCCAAAAAATACAGAGATCGAAGCAGCAGAGTGCCAGGCAAGTTGCCCTTTCGGTTTTAAAAAACCCAATATTTCATGACAATTCCAAGAGCGAGGCAGAGTTTTGCAAGATGAGCTCTTTATTGAAGCCAGGTGTGAGCCGTCTGCTCCTCCTGGTGGGGATGCTGTTTGGGTCCTGGAGGATTTCCTGTGGTGGCTGTGCGTTTCTGGCCCAAGTCCCCGGTGCCACCAGCCTTCCCCACTAACTCCCACAATCTCTTCTTGCCTTCCTTCCCCTCCTTCTTTCCCTCCTACTCTTTCCCACCCTTCCCAAGTCAGCAGGAGCAGTTTCACTCACACACTATACTCCAAATATTTACAAATTATGCATAATTTCAAAATCCATCTCATGTTATTAGACTCGGGATGTTATTTACGTTCAGTGTGGTTGTAGTAGGACTTGGGCCCTAGGGCAATGGCCTCTGGGATGCCACTGTTTATTATCAGCAGAGAAGAAGCAGTGTTGGTAAACCTTCGCTTGAGAATTTCTTTTCCTGCAAAACAGGACCATAGTGCCTGCCTCAATATAAGCTTTATAAAGAGAAAATGAAATATAGTATGTGAAAATCTCTAACTCAGTGCCCGGCACATAGAAGGGGCTTAGTAAATATTGGCTACTCTGATTATAAAAGCAGGATGGCCGATTCCCTCCACCCCTCCCAAATGAAAGAGGATTCATCCCTTCCTAGAAGAGAGGAGTGAACAAGTCCTGAAAATAAGGCAGTTGGGAATTCTTGATTTTTTAAATCATGGCTATAAGATAAAATTGTCACATAAAAGTTGCCTATATTTATGGTAAACACCTTGCTGTCTGATATCATATCCATTGTGAAATGACGCTGAGGTCCAGCTAATTATCATGTGCTGTGTTCCAGCTAATTAATATATCTATCACCTCTACGTTACCATTTTTCTACCCTTTGACCAACATTACCCCATTCTCCCTTTTCCCCACTCCCTGGCAACCATTATCTTACTAGGGATTTGACTATTTTAAATCCCACATATAAGTGAGATTGGTCAGTGTTTCTCCTTCTGTGTTTTATTTATTTCACTTAGCCTAATGTCCTCCAGCCCCATCCATGTTGTCCCAAATGGCAGGATTCCTTCTTTTAGAGACTGAATAATATTCTATTGTGTATACATGTATCTCATGGGAACTCTTGAATTTTGAAGAAACCTTGAAAGTGTTCAAAGAAAATTCTGGCTATAGGAAGATGACATTTAATTACGGGTATTAAATCAATACCCAGGAGCATCTGGAGAAAATCTATACCTGGATGGGATCAGTTTTGTGAGATTTAGTCTGACTCCAGGCCCACTAGCATCTGGAGAAAATCTATACCTGGATGGGATCGGTTCTGTGAGATTTAGTATGACTCCAGGCCCACTGGGTCAGTGACACCAGACCTCTCCAGTCACATCCACACTGTCAAATCCAACAGGTGCTTCTGGGGTCGTGGTTTACTCAGCCTCCAGAATTCTCTGATGTGGGCATGCCCATTTCCAACTTCTCTCTTGATTTTAACTGTTTGGGGTTCTTGGTTGGCTCCTCTTTCTTTGTATGATCTTTAAGAGATGGTGCTGCCAGGGATTTGCGCCTTAGCTTTCATCTTTTAGGCAATTTGATCAATATCTCCACGTTTAACTGTCACCCACCTGTAGACAATGCCCAGCTGCTCATGTTCCCCAGGAGTCCCTTTGAACTCAGGTTGCTCCAGCTGGTTGGTGTGACCGTCAGTTCTTCCTCCTCTTCTCTCCAGCCCCATCTCTGAGCTGCACTAGGTGAGGCCTCCCTCATCTCTCCTGTGGAAGAGCCAGGGCTCAGTCCAGACACCCTAACATGTGGTTTTACTCCCTCCACTCCTTTGCCAAGAGCATTTGATTTCAAAACACATGGGGATTTAAAAAAATTCAACCTGATAGACTCTCTTCTAATATATGAATTGAATATGTTGATATTGATTGTGATTATTGTCATATTTGGACTTACTGTTTGCATCTTAAAAGTGTGGCTTTGTTTGTTCTTTTCCCCCTCCAAATCCCTCCTCCCCATGGTGACCTGACAGCTGCCTTCCCCCTCCATCCCCAGCCACCCCCTAGGCTGTGGGGTATCCCCAAAATATGTGTTTTAAAAATTTCTTCTCAATCCTCTTTTCTTTCCATTGCTTTGGAAACTACACATTTTACTTTTTGGTAAGGTACCCACCAACTTAAAAAAATTCAATAGATTTAGGGACCAAGTGGTTTTATGTGGATGGATTGTATAGTGTATCCATCACCTGAATAGTGTACATTCTACCCACCAGGCAGTTTTTCTTCCCTCTTCTGAGTCTTCAGTGTCCGCTATGTGCTCTGTACCCACAGCTCTGCTCCCAGTTCCAAGTGAGAACATGTGATATCTGATTTTCTGTTCCTAAGATACTTAGGATAAAGGCCTCCAGTTCCATCCAAGTTGCAGCAAAAGACATTATGTCATTCTTTTTTATTTTATTAGTGGGCACTTGGGTTGATTCTATACCTTCCCAATTGTGAATGTACTGCAGGTTATCCGTAAATTTTTATCAGACATCTATTTTCTAATAATATCTCAAGTAATCTATCTTCTCTGTCCTCCTTATAAATAAGACGAGAATGGGCGGTGCCTGTGGGTCAAAGGAGTAGGGCACCAGCCTCATATGCTGGAGGTGGCGGGTTCAAACCCAGCCCCTGCCAAAAAACTGCAAAAGAAAAAAAAGACAAAAACCTTACCATGTTTTAACTCCCCTGTCATCTCTCCCTTTTATTGTCATTGTTTTTGTCACCTAGAATTTAGAAGATATATTTTTTGACAATTAGTAGTTAACAATACAACTTACTTGGTATCGTTCTTTCTTTTTTCCCCCTCACCATTTTAAATAACTTTCTACTCCTTCTTCATGTTTTTTTCCCTTTTGTGGAACTATTTCACATTTTGTTCAATGAATGTTCTGTAGGAGTTAAAAGCTCTTAGACTACAAATGTCTGAAACTATCTAGTTTACCTTCCTCAATGGTACTTTATGTAGGTGAAGAATTCAGAATGGGTCATGGTTTTCCCTTGGACTTTGAAGGCTTCATTAGTTTGTCATCTAATATTTGCTGTAATGATGGGAAGTCTGTTGTTGTGCTTATTGTTATTCCTGTGAGGATTGTCTATCTTTTTTTTGTTTGATTTAAGATCTTTTCCACTTTAGCAAGGTTCTGAAGTTTCATTACAACGTGTCTAGGTATGAGTGTTGATGTGTAAATATGTATTTACCATATTGTCCTTGGTGCCTCGTGATTTTGTGTGTATTTTTTCAATACTGAAAAGGTATGAACCATTCATATTTTTCCATTTTTTTCTCCATTAACTCCTCTATTCCTTCATTTTGGAGCTGCTGTCAGTCTTCTGTTGGGCCACTCAGTCTGTCACCATCCCTGTCATCTTCCTTTTCACGTCTTCCCTTTTATCTCCTGTGCCGCCTTCAGTGTAAATTGCTCGGCACCATCTTCCATTTCTAATTCTCTCATCAATCGTGTTCCAGTCTACGAGCTTCCAATTTCAACTTTATTTTCAGGACTTGGCACTGGCTGTACTTCAGAGCCATATATTCTTTATTCATATCTGCTTCTTCTATTCAGTTTTTGTTTGCTTCTCATGAAGATAATTACCTCTTTTATCTCTTCAGGGGTTTGATGTGTACTTATTTTTAAATGATTTCAGGATTGCTCAGGTGTTTCCATTTTGGAAGAAGTAAATTTTTCTGGGTTTTGAAATTGTGGTCTAACTTTCTTAGTGTTGGATTTAGGTTTGCATGTTCTTGAGAGGCCTGGCCCTCCTCTTGGCTCTACATTATTCTCTTCCCCAGGTAGTGGTTTTGACCTTGCTGCCCCCTGGGTCCTAGGAACTCTGTTTCATGTTAGGTTGAACGCTGGTGGCTGGGCTTCCACAGCATGTGCTGGGTATGTGTATGTGGCCACTAAGTGGGTGATGGCTTCACCCAGGATGGGGCTTCAGAGCTGGGCCTACTTCCTGCTAGCCCTGCAAGTTCCAATCTTGTCTAAAAAGGCCGGTGGTCCAGGCCAGTGGCTGTGGTTTTTCTGCCTTCTTTTAAAAATAAGGCAGCTGTGTACCAGTCCCGGCTTTCAGGTGGCAATCCTGACTCAGATTCTCTGCCAAGCCTGAAAGGTTTTGTTTCCTGTCACCCCAAGAGAATCAAACTTTGTCTTTGTCTTCTTGTCTGAGACAGCAAGAGGCCCCTGGTTTTGACTCTGTTTACTTCTGTGCATTTCTCTTCCATGGGACATATTTTTCTGATTTTCCAGTGTGGTTTTACCTTAAATATGTGCAAAAATGTTTCGCATATCATGGCTGCGCTTGGTGCAGACTCGGGGGGCTTAGAACTTGAGCTCCGGATGTCATCTTGCTGAGGAATATCTCTTCCAAAGTAATCTTGTGTCCCCACGCTTGTCACAAAGCAGGTGCTCTATGATTTTGGTGGTTTGAGATATGGGTCTACTGGAGATGCAGAGGCCTGAGCGGGAGGAAACCTCAGTCACCACAGAGTCAGGGAAAGTACCGTGTCTGAGGCCTTTCTTCTGTGACTAGGAGGCCTGCCTGAGAAAGCCCTACTTCCTGGCAGACCATCAGAGTGTCGCAGTGTCCTTGCTGCTAGAGGACTGATCTTCCTGTAGAAAAGTGTCCTCGTCCACTTGTGAACCTTTAGCGTTAGTGTTTCAGGAAAGAGTGTTGTCCTTTGTGTTGATTTGTGGCTCAGGAGACGAGTCAGTATCCCCACATTTGGGTCCACGGGCCCCATTAGCAGGCTGACTCAGAGTCACAGACAGGAGCTGTGCTGGCTGTGGACAGGATAGCAACCTGTGTGGAAATCCGGCCTCACATAATCTGTAGAGGCAGTAACCTGCTCTAGGCTCATCAAGCATCATCTGTGGAGAAAAATAAGTCAGTAATGTGTTCTCAGCAGGAAACTTTGTCAGTGGGTTGTCAGAACTAAAGGGTGTGATTACAATCTAACTTCAGCGTAACTTTGAGCCTTCTGTGTGTTTTTCTCATTTATCTCATGAGTCATAGAAACATTTTGATGATTACAGCAAAGCCTATGGCTATTTGTACTTAACTCCACCACGCTAGAAGAGTTTTATCCAACTACAGAAACAGAATGCCACATCAGTACGCTGCATAGAGCTAGCACATGGTCCCAGCTCTGTCTTTGCCTTTTACTGGAAACTTGTGAGCCCGAGAAGACTGGGCCCTGGGTGCATCACGCATCACTGCTTGCTGTGAGTTTCTGCAGCCTGCCTCACAGCTCGTTCAGGGTGGTGTAGGTGACAGTGGGTGTTTTTGCCTGTCAGGTACCCATTTTCCATCCTTTTCAGTGGTGGAGAATGTATTCTACAACCCGAGCCAAGCCCACCCTGCCATAGAGGAGGCCCCATGGCCCAACAGTCATTTAGCAATGGACACATGACCCAAGCAGACTCTTCTCAGGACATTTCTGCTGGAGCTATTGGAAAATGCTTGTGTTTCACTGGGGTTCTGAATGGGCTACTATCTTCCCTGCAGATGGAGGTGGAGCTCTGGTGACATTGTTTGATACCTTATATCTACCTTGCTGGAGTTCAAAGGCTTCCGGGTGTGTAGAACCATGGATTTCATTCTTGGTTTAAGCGGATAGGAGTTGAATTTCTGTTCCTTGAGACTGAATGTGTCCTGACTTATGTGTAGGAGTCAGGGGTGAGAAATCTTTCATCATAATTCTTGTTTTTTTTTTTTTTTGTGAGACAGCGCCTCAAGCTGTCACCCTAGGTAGAGTGCTGTGGCATCATAGCTCACAGCAACCTCCAACTCCTGGGCTAAGCGATGCTCCTGCCTCTGTCTCCCAAGTAGCTGGGACTACAGGCACCTGCCACAATGACCGGCTATTTTTTGGTTGCAGCTGTTTTGTTTGGTGGGCCTGGGTTGGATTCAAACCCGCCAGCTCAGGTGTATGTGGCTGGCACCTTAGCTGCTTGAGTCACAGGCGCCAAACCTTATCATAATTCTTGACATCAAGCTCTGTGTGCAGCCATACATATCCATTCATTCTAGGTCTGAGCTAGTTATGATGTCTATGTCTGGTGCTCAGACATTCTCAGGGTAGCTGCTCATGAAGTTTACTGGGCAAACAGTTGATTTTGGGGGTAAGGTTTGAGTTTCTTTGACTAGCTAGAGGATTTGATTTGGCTACAGGAGCCAAATAGTTAAGATTGGGAGAAAGGGAGAGGAGGTACAGGACCGTGCAGTTGGGTGCCTACACCATGGAGCTGAAGCTGTGGGTCTCACTGCAGGAAGGGCCAGAGCTGAGGATGTTCCTCTGGCTACCTGTCATGTTTCTCCTCACTCACCAAAGGCTGCTGAAATAGCATCAAGGGGCTTTTCCCACAGTGAGACCAATTAAGAATGCAAGTCTTTGAGTTCTCCATTCATTAGGCCACACTTCCTTCTGGCCTTGGAGAAAAATATAACCCAGCATCCAGAAAGCACAAGTGGACACAAAATTCTACAAACAACAGGAGGAAATGTCCTGTTGATAAACAGGACAGTGTGTGTGGTCTGTATAGCTGGAAGCCTCAGTAGAGCAGGTGCGCTTTCTAGAAGTTCAAGACGAGAGGGACAGGGAACCTCTGAGCTGGCCTCTTCCCACCCAAGGCTATGGGGGTCCTGACTCGGCATGCAGGTGCAGGAGGGCTGCTTGGGGCAGGAGGGAGAACAGAGAAAGGAGGCAGAAGGAACATAGAAGACCAGATGGAAGGAGAGGCACCGACTGATGGGTGGGACCTTGTTTTTCTCTTCTGTGTGGCCTGTTCCTATGGGGGACTCCTCAGTCTCAGTATGGATTGGAACAGACACATTGAAACTGTCATTAACAGGCAGAGCACGGTGGGGAGGCTGTCAGGAGGATGGGATGGGGAGAGAAAGTGGTTCTGTAGGAGAATGAAGGAGAAAGCAAGTGAAGACTTTTTTTCTGCCAGAAGCTGCCTTCAAGATGGGTAAGCAAGACACAGAGTGCTGGGCTTCTAGCAAGACTCTAGACCTCCTGATCCAGGTGAGTCCAGAGGTGTGGGATCAGAGGAAACCTCTGAGAAGGTATGGGGTTTCCTATCACAAGGAGGTCTCATTGCACTGGCCAGTCCTGCCCACGAGTGACATTTAAACAGGAAAGTGCACACAGAGAACATGGAGAAACGTGACCTGCCCAGTGCGTGGGAGGCAGACGCCTTTGTCTGTGAGGCTAGTACCCTCTGTCTGACTTCTGCTAGTGTACAGTCTATTTCCACAACCATCCCTGGCTTCTAATCCCACAACTCAGCTGTGGAAGGTTTGTTCAGTGCTGACGTGCCACATGCCACTTCAGTGTCCCAGCGAAACTGAGCAGGGGACAGACGTGGCTTCTCCAGGCCCTGCCTGAGATTGCCCTTTTCAAGAGCTAATGACTGAGGTGTGTGCACAGTTGGTGTTCCAACCTGAGAAAACCCTCCCTGTCCTGTCTGCGGTGTGTCAGCGTCCTCCCCCGCTCCTGTTTCCAGCCTCTGCCCTGCCACATGCAGTTCTTCTGGCTGCCAGGTCATCACAAGGAAGCCCTCGGGGTCTCCCCCACCTGCTCAAGTTCTTCCCTTCACTCCCCAAGTCCTGCCTCCAAATGGGGAGAGTTTTTGTGGGCCCTCAACTCCCTCCCTCATTGATTTAAAGTGTAAGAACACGGTGGGGGGGGGATATTACTCTAGGAATGAGTTTGTAACATATTTGAGACCCTCTTGGTGTCAAAGTTGGGAATAAAGGGACAATAGCACATGTGATATATTATTGCTCTTTCATCCATTCCATCGGAAGGATGGGTATGTCTGTGGGAAACCCCAAGCTCAGAGACCAGACTCCGAGGACTGAGCCCTGTAGCCCATGACTACCTTCTGCATTGCTGACCCCATCACATGCCAGGAAGAGAATCAAAAAGAGAAAGAAATGCCAAGTGATTCAGGTGCTACAAGGAGACCTTTAGATGGGGTCTCTCCTGTGGTTCTTTGAACACTTGTTTGCATTAAACAGGAGCCTCCAGCTGTGGGTTGTTTGGCACAGGCAATGTGACTTTATGGTGTATCCCTAAGAAGTGTGTAAATGCAGGTGACCTGAACTGGACTCAGCCTGGGTCTGGGGCTTTGGGGTGTTTCACTAGCTGCTCTGTTTTGTGTCCGGGGAAGTCCTGGCAGCTTCTCTGCACTGTAGCCTGCCTCAGAAACCTCACGTCTTCTGAGCCGCTCTTCCTGCAGGATGCCATGTCCTGCTTGGCCTCGCCATGAAGACACTTCCTTTTGGGTACCTGGGGCAGACGCCGCTACCGCAGGAGCCCTTCGCTGAGTTCTCTCTGTGGTGAGAGCTGGGGCCGCTGGCTGACGCAGCCAGCACTCCGGGATCACGCTGCTGACCAAGTTGGTCAGTTGAAAAATTCCTTAAAATACTCCACGGGTATGTTTTTATTTTGTATCGTTTCTGAAAAGATACATATTCCAAAACACCGATGCCAGAAAGGAAAGCTCTATGCCTTTTTATAAAGCTGGCCATGCTGCAAGTTTTTTTTTTTTTTTTAAATTAGTTAAAAGACTAGAAATTACGGGTACAAAAATATCTCTGCTAATAGTTTACTGTCTGGCTTGAGTGAGTTTAACTTTAAGGTGTGGTGGCGCTGGAAATTTATTGTGAGTCACTGCATAATAACCGGCTGCACCATCAGCCATCAGCCCACACACAATTTTCCAGCCCTGAACTTTGAATGTTTCATACAAAATGAAAATAGTGTAGTCTTATGTTTTATTCTAGGGATGAGGTGGTGGGCAGCGCTTTGGGCTTTGCTGAAGACTTGAGAAGGTGATGTTTTCTACCCAATTAAAATGCATCGAGGAAGTATCGAGTTTTTAGTTGGCACACACACGTCTCTTTTAAGAGAAAAACCGATGCAAATCCAGTCTGTAGGCTGATTTCCTCCTTTGTGGGTTATTTGCTTGACCTGGGCTGTTGGTTCTCAAAATGGCCAGCTCAGCTCTGGAAATCATAATTACACATTGGAAGAGTCAACCAGCAACACAGATGGTTATCTCTCTGCTTGCCTTAGGCTCTCCTTTCTCTGTCTCGCCTTCCGCTCTCTGAGGTTGGAAAACTGTAGATGGAGTTTCTCCCATGATGAGTCAAAGATGTCATGGTGAAGGAGGTAGTCAGTAGATAGTCCTCTCTCTCTGTTCTCCCTCAGACCGGCTTTGAGTTTTAATAGTTATGAGACGCAGTTGGGCTGGGCCCTTGGGAAGCCAACTTTTATTGTGTAGACTCACGGAAGTCCATTGCTTTCCTGAAAGCCTTTCTCCATTTGGGATGTCATCTCATCTCAACAAAACCTTCCTCACCCTTTGTGGCTCTGCAGAAGTCCCTCCTTCATGTTCTCCCTGGCCTGCCCTCCTTTGTCCTTCAGGATCCCCATGGCACTCACCATGGACATTCATCTTGGATGCTTGTTCAGGGTTTTTAAATGTGCTACCCTTTCATGCACTCATGGCATCTCCCTAGCTAGTCTATAAATTCGCTGAAGATAAAAAGATGCTTTGTTCATTTTCTGTAGTCCTCATTGTCTAACACACGGTAGGCACCCTGGAAATGCTTTCTGGCTGTTTGCTAAGGAAATTCATGTGTTCAGTAGCTGTTACGTGGGGCAAGCCATGTGCAAGACTCTGTGTCTGACATTTTCTCCTCCACTGTTTTAGTGAATCTTTCTAAGGACCTTACCTCTACATCAGGAGGTAGATGTGTTCTTATAATTTTTTAGGTGATGGAACTAAACCACCAAGAGCTTCCCTGATTTCCTGAGCCAGGAAATGGCAGAATCAAATCTAGTCTAACTCTTCCTCTAAAACTTCTTCTGCAATGTCATCTTTACAGTAAGAAGTAGAATTATTAAGAAGGCAAAAGGCAGTGGCATTTCTCTTTCCAGATAGGGAAGCCTGCTTAGGAAATCAGTTCCTGAAGAGACCTGCAATCTGTTGGAGGTGCCTGCAGGGAATGGCCACAAGCTGCTGGCAAGCTGTGACCAGCCAGCTGGACCCACAGTCCCAGTCAGGGCTGGAGGCACTTGAGAGTCTCTCTAAATCCTCTGCTTCCTTTTACTGATTATATTGTTGTTATGCTAACAGACATCACAGGGCCCAGATGAGTGTGGACAAGGGGTGTGCCTCTGAAAGGGCTGCCGTTTATCTTCCCTGGCACGTGATTCTTTCAACTTGATGGACTCGTGTCCTTTGCACCATTGCACTGTTAACTTTCTTCTCGACAGGGCTTGCTGCAGGCAGAAAGGACAAAGGCGAGCGTCTAGCCCTGAGGATCTGAAGGCAGCTCTGCAGGCACTGAACGGGGCTTGGCAGTCCTTTGAGTCCACAGTGGTGAGGAGTCTTGCTGCAAATCTGCATGTCTGCGCTCCATGGGCAGCACTGCCATCGCAGCTGGGCTGCTGAACCATCACCCTGCAGTGCTGTTATGGGCCAGTCCAGATGGGAACACTCGTGACTGTACCCAAGCAGAAACGTTGATACCTAACAGAGTTATGACAAAAGAGAAAGCTTGGCTAACGTACTCTAGTGGTTTTACATAATTTTCCTTTGTTAGTCAATAAACCAGGCTTTGGGGGCGGGGGTGAGGGGGAGATGTGAAAAATTTCACCCATACTGGGTGGAGTTTCTCAGTGTCAAATGTCTGTCACAAATTTTGCTTGTGGTCACCTCCAAAGCCTACAATTTAAAAAAAAAATGCAGCAATTATCTCAACCAAAGTGCTACTGAGTGCACTTTCCAGTGGCTGGTCCTCAGGCTCCTTTCCCAACAATGTTTTCCTCGTGCAGAAAGCCCGGAGGAGCATGTGTGTGGTTCCCAAGCCGAGAAGTCAACTCCGCGGAAAATTTGCATGCTGTAATCGAGTTGCCAGGAATACTCAAAACATAATTCTTTAGACTCGTGATGATCATGATTCCCTGCAACCTTCCAGGCTGGCAGGGGAGATGGCAGCCAGACTCCTCCGGCCTTTTATAACCTGCTTGTAAGATGGAGCCATTGTCATCCAGCCTTCCCCTCCTGTAAACTCCCACAGAACGCTGTGCTTTTCCAGCTAATTTGGACGTGGGCTCACGTGTTGCCAAGTGTTGTGCTGGATGGAACCATCTAGTATAGAGACATTTTGTTACCCTGGGTGCAGGGTAATTTCTTGGAGGGAGAGAACCTCTTGCACATAGTGCTTTAGATAAATACTTAGAAGATGCTGAGCACTTTTGAACAAGTGAACAAAGAGAGGGATTTTGCGTTCTCTTGCAATGCTTTGAATGCATGCCTGTAATTTGGCCTGTGTATATACATGACATGGAGGTGTGATTGTAGTGAAGTTGAGGAATCCTTGTGGATAATTTTCTTTCTTTCTTTCTTTTTTTTTTTGAGACAGAGTCTCACTATGTTGTCCTCAGTAGAGTGCCGTGACGTCACAGCTCACAGCAACAGCAAATTCTTGGGCTTTCGTGATTCTCTTGCCTCAGCCTCCCAAATAGCTGGGACTACAGGCTCCTGCCACAATGCCTGGCTATTTTATTTTTGTTGTTGCAGTCGTCAGTGTTGTTTAGCAGGCCTGGGCTAAGTTCAAACCTGCCACCCTCGGTGCATATGTCTGGTGCCATAACCACTGTGCTATAGGTGCTGAGGCCTCATGGATCATTTTCAAGAAAATTATCTGGCCAATCATCCCTGGTTAATAAGTTAAGCTTCATATGGGAATTATGAATCTGCAGAGGCTCTTTATCTGTCTCAATGCTCAAAGATGCAATATGATTATGAATGTTTGCTTTGTGTGTGTATGTGCGTGTGTGTATGTGCTGGGGGCTATGCTGGGGCTTGTCACTGCATTACAGTGAAGCAGCACACAGTTGACTCCTAACTGAAGGAAGATACCATCAGTTCATCATCCCATTGTGCTATGTCCTGGGATACCTTTTTGTATATTGGGGCACCCTTTTCTCTGCTTCTCTCTTTGAACCCTAAAATGTTTCTACAGTAGATTCGGACTGTCCAGGGTACCAGGATGTTCAGACAGTGAACTTCGAGATGTAGAGATGGGAAAGGCTTGGGGTGATGTTATTTAGCATGATATGGACAGAGGGCAGGCGAAAACTTCATTCTGGAGATTTAAAATAATTTTCAGATTAATAGGAAGGTACAAAGGATTAGGTTACATTGTTTAAGTTTGTTAGGTAAAGTCCAAGCTGTAGTTGAGCCCTTCACCAAGGAGGTGTGCTGTCTACCCTTACATTGTGCCTATTGGGTGAGAGCTTACCACCCCCCAGTCCACCCCCTCACCCCCCCGGACACACGAATCTCATTCTGGAGATTTTGGATTGGCTGTCTCCATAGTCCTGAAACCAAGGGCCAGCCAGAGGCACAACCAAAGAGCTGGAATTTGCCTCTGAAAGTTTTTTACTTCTCTTTCCATCTATGGGCTGCTTTTCCCCAAGGTAACAAGGCCTCTCCAAATAGGTGACTCATTACACAGAGAGCTTCCTTCCCCAGTCTCCTGTCAAAAATCTGTGGCCAAGTCACCACCGCTTTGGACAGTTGAGGTTACTACTAGCTCAACTGGAGCCACGGGTGAGGCACCGTTTCAACAGAGGAAGGACTCTCCCGGGAGGCACTTACAGAAGCCAGTGAAGATTACAGAAGTGGCAGTCCTGGGGCATCCTGCACTGATCAGATCACATTCATTCAGTTTTGAGGGACACTTATAAAAGGGACATTGGTAAATGGGAGCACATCCAAGTGAGGGTGAGGTGGTAAAATAGTGAGACAAGGTTGTAGGAGCAATAGTAGATGAATGGCTTTCAAGTCTAACAAAAGAGGTCACATGTAGAGATGGGGAAGGGTTGGGCAGCGAATGAGAAGGTTAGGAGGTAAAGATGACCCTTATGGTGTTTGATCTTAGCTTCTATACTTCTCTGCCAGATGGTCAATTAACTGTGGTTTGAATATCTCTCATGGCAGAAAATTCACTACCAGAACTCCAGAGCATGACAGCTGCCTTTATATATTTTATGTGGAATGGCATAAAACTTCCAGAAGGGAGAACATATGCTGGGGGTCGGGGGGAGAATGAGAGAAAGGCATTCTTTTGGTTCAATATGGCCAGAAAACCTTTGTGAGAAATGTGAGGAGTAGTAGGAGAATGTGAGAAATAGGAGGAGTTGGCTTTGGCACCAGGTGTAAGTTTCCCACCAAGGTCAAGATCCGCTACCTTTATTTATAGTTAAGGTTCTCTGGTTACAAGGAATATAAAACCCACAAGCCAAGCTCAAGTAAAAAGATTTTGGATAAAAATACAATGGCCCATTTTCTGACCCTCAAGAATAAGAAACAAAGTATAAGCAGACAGGTGGAGCTGAAACTGGAATTTCTAGAACAGGATTACAGGGAACGTGGTCTTTTCCTCCATTCATCTGTGTTGCTCGAGTCTGTCTTCAGATTGGCTCTCCTTCAACTCCTACACAATTCTAGCCTCTCTCTCATAGGTTTTTGCTGCCCACATCACCACCTCTCATTCTGGTTCTACCTAAACTTGCCTTTCACCTCCCTACTGAAGATTCTCTTCTCTGTTCTAAGTCTGGAGGAAGAGAATCAGCACAGCTTAACCCAGCTTTTGATTGGCTTTCCTTGGGTCACTCTGCTCCAATGAGCAATGGCTTAGGGAGCACATGGTCACATGAGTAGGTGGAGACAGAGCCTCTAAGAAATAGGTCAAGAGAGACAAAGATGAGGACACCTATGATAGGCACACAGACTTATACAAAGAAAGGAATAATACACAGCTATAGGCTGTTAGCTCTTCATAAAGGAAGGAGACTTTTGAAAAATTGAAGGGCTCTTCAAATTTTAGTTTACAGGTCTTTACTGCTTTGCCTAATTTCACCCTAGAACCATTCTCTCTTTTGTGGTTACACAGAACCCTCCCCCTTTTCTTATCTGATTTTGCTCATCCCTGCTTTGCTTTGCTTTGCTTAAATAAATCTGGGTTTCTTTTTTTTTTTTTTTGTACACAAAGTTTGGCTTTTGTCTTTCTTCTTTTCTCTTTCTTTCTTCTTTCTATTCTTGTTCTTTCTCAGAATTTGGGGAAGCATTTTAAAAAACCTGTCCCCAGTGGACTCTGTCTTCTCCAGTACCTATACAGTATATGTATTTTTAAAAATGAGAATGTTTAGAATTAGTTTCTGGTGTCATGTCCTATCTTTCAAGATGCATCTTCCTCCTGGCCCGGAGTGCAGAGCATGATGACAAATGAGAAACAATCATTTCACACATCCTGGTAAAATAAATACTCTTTGTCAGAACAGCGGGTGATCAGATCTTCATTTTGATATATGCTGCAGTGTCTTCAGAAATGAACTAGTAAGACTTGATTTCAAAAAGAATGCAAATTTCCAGCCCAGGCATATGCTGAGAAGATTACAAGACTGTGTAAAGCAGCGTGGAGGTGAACCTGCATGGGGCAGGTGGTCTTGCATTGGTGAATCCCATTAGCTAAGGCTCAGTCTAGGTATGTGCTGTAGACTAAGGGTGCCTGATTTAATATTCATTTCTCTCGCGTAATGCTGTTTTTTAGCGATAATGTTTGTTGAAGCATTAATATGCCTGAACCATCTCCATGGCTTGAGTCCTATAAATCATTAATCTTGGGGAAGAAACGCTTCATTTAAAAATTAATTTTAGTAGACTTTGCTAGTTTATGGAGTTACTTGTATCAGTGGGATATCAGTTATCATCTGATGTAGGAACAGTAGTTTGCCTGGAAGGCTTCTCCCCCTGCCTTTCTCAGCAGCGTGTAGGGCTCAGAGCAGGGCTCCTGGAGCAGGCATCTTCCTCCATTTGTAATAAGCATGACCTTGGGCAAAGTACTTAGTCCCTCATTCTGTGCCTGGGCTTCCTGATCTGTCAAATGGGGATGATGATAATAACACCTAGCTTGACAGGTTGTTGTGGGTTTTAAATGTATTCTTATTTTTAAGAGATGAACAGACCAAGGCTCAGAAAGTCAAGTGTCCAAGTTCATGGCTGATGAGTGGATACATTAGGCCATTAGCCTTCAATCTGCACCATTCTCCACCAGCTTTGCCTCCCAGTCTTGCCCATCGTGTGAATTACCTGGAAGTGCCTACGAAAAAGACAGATTCCCAGGCCTTTGGTGTGAAGACCAGGAATCTGTAATTTGATAAGGTCCTCAAAGCTCCCAGCCCCTGAACTTTTTGCAGCGGGGTGCACGGGTTTGTGTGCAGAGCTGTTTTATTCCTCTCCCTCATTCAAGTGTTTCCAGCTCCTTAGCCAGGCTCTGCCTTCCCCACAACTTCCCCTGCGTCTCCACTGTGCTTTCAGAGTCCTGGCTGCTGAAATCACCTTCTCTCTGAGATTTCCAGGGCCCTGTGTGCTTGGTCACTTTGTTTAACTTTCTGCCTGACAACCCAACCTTTGCATTCCTTTGTATCTTCCTCCAGTGGACCTGCTCCATTCTTTGCTTTTTTACCTCCCACTTTTCTTTTCCTTTAAGTTTCTCAGGGCCATTGAGATGACTACAGATGGCATTCTCTATGCAACATTGTAATGAAAACTCTTACGTTTTTTTCAGAGTACAGTATAACATAATAAAGTCAATGTTATTTATATCAAATGTATATACTTTTATTACAGATGAAATGATGAGTCCTATAAATTTGTCTGAAAGTGATTCTGTTTTAATCTAAAGAGCCAAAGTGAGTGCCAGCCAAATTGCCTGTGTAATTCATAGAGGGTCATCTTGCTGACTCGCTGTCTCAGGCCCTGCATTGTCTCCCTCTGGCAATGCCTGGATCTGGAATTTGGAACCCTGGGTCATAGCTGCAGATCCCCATCGATTTCCTGAAAGGCCTAATGATGGTTGAAGAAAGAATATTCTGCTGAATGAACCTTGATTTCTGCAATTGTGTAGGTCAAAGTCAAATACACTCATCTGATGTGATGACAAATTGGTTCAAGGACTTTGGCCCACAAGCTGCCACTCGAGAAGCCAAGCCTGAATTAGATGCACAAATGAGCACTGTGTGCTATTGCAGTCTGGCCCACAGGAGCACCAAATTGATTGCATACCCAGAAGAGGAGAAATAATTGGGAGAATGAAGTTTGTAGCTGGTTATTTACACACCAGTGTGGATTTTTTAGCTGAGAAGCAAATAATTGATCAGGTCCAGTGGAAATTTTCTTGTAGAATAGGAGTTATCTGTGCTCATGAATAATCATGTCAGCCACTTTTATTTCATTATCATTACTTATTTCTTACATTTATCATACTTCTGAATGTATGTCTGAGCAAACCTTGTAGAATGCACTGCTGTTCTTAGGTAATGATAATTTGGGGGTATTTTGAGAATATATTAATTCAATATCTTTTATGGGCCCTAAACATTTCAAGGGAAGATTCAGCTCAAATTGGTTTTGTTAGAATGATTGAGGTCAAGTTCCATTTACTGTGTGACCTTGAGCAACTAAATCACTCCGGGTGCCCAAGCACCACTTTCTTCACCTATAAAGCCTAATATGCACTTACCAGGCTAGGTTGTTGAGATAAAATGATATGTTCCAGGGTGTCCAAGCTTTCCCGTTCAACTATAAAACCTGGTAGCAATAGATTATCATTGTTTTGAGTTTCAGGGAAAGGAATAGCCTCTTATATATAACATTGCTTGATTTCCTGCTGATTGGACCTGTGCAGGGAGGCAAAAGGTGTCTGTTGGGACTTGGAATTTTGATATGATTGAATAATGAGGTGACATTATCACATTCAGAGAGTGGAGAATAGCTTGGTCCCTATCCCTGGGTGGTGACTAATGCCTGTGATGACTACTTAGCATGTCAACACTACAGTGGTCTCCTGGGGCTTTGGTCAGCAGATAGCTTGTAGCCTCATCCTTCCCAAATGGTTTCACAGAGAATTCCAGTCCTTTGAAAGCAGATTTTCAGAGCCCAATATGTTTGAGAAATGTTGCATGCACTGTCTCCCTCTTAGAGCTAGCATTGTGAATGTGTATGGCATAAGCTGTACTTTCTGATATATGAATACTAGCTCCGCCTGGCTATTTAATTAGAAATGCTTTAATAAAATAAAAAATTCAGTTCCCCAGTCATACGAGCTACAATTCAAGGGCTAGGCACATGTGGCTAGTGGCTGCCATATTGCAAAGTACGTATATAGAACATTTCCATCATTACAGAAAGTCCTGTTGGACAGAGCAGAAAATGCTCTGAGACTGCCTATCATAATAGAACTTATTTAACTTTGTTCATTCCTCAAATCTTTTAATGGTCAGCAGAGTTACAATTCTGTAAGATAGGCTGGCCTCCTTAGAGAGATGGAATCCTCCACCGGATATGATTGAAGGGTTCATATCAGATACATATTTTTGTGCCCAGTGCTATGGCGAGGAAAGTACAACACATGAGTGTCACAGAGCTTGTAAAAGGAAGATGGGTTGTCTGTCAAGGTAATGTCCCAGGAGGAACTTCCCCATTAAGGCTACGATCTGGAATTAATAGACTTCTGGCACCTTTGTTAGGTTGTCAGTGGGAAAGCCCCATTAGTCATTTTGCCAGATGTGGGCTTCTGGGAGACCTCTGCATGAGTTTACATGTCTCTATAATAAAAACATTGAAGCCTGAGGGGTTGTGGCCACACGTCTTATCTGGGTGACCCTCTGGCCTTGCAAGGATCGCAAAGAGGGAAGTGAGTCGTGGAGCCAGATCTTTGAAAGTTGAGTTTTGAAATGTGGGAAATGTCCTGTTCACCATTTCCCTTCTGATAAATTTCCAGAGGAATTTTAAATTTTATGAGCAGAGCCCACTTTCTGCTACCCGGGGAATCTCTGAAGGAGGGACCTTCCGACATAATTCTGATAAGCTTTGATGTTTAAGAACTGCTGCTCTGGATAAATCGCTTGTTTTCTCAGGATGTCATCAGTCTTATAAATAGTAATACAACTTAATTGTCATCAAAGGGAATGATGTTATTATCCTTGTTTTGACGTCACTGAATTCAAATGTTGCCCATCCACCTGGAGAATCTGGTGTGAAAATCCTAGTTAATGACCCCCTATTTCAGAGGGAAGCCTGTTCTGGTTTTCTTCCATCTGCTCATGGTGTCTTTTTCAGTCTTGTTATATGTAACCAGAGTTGGAGAAAATTCTGGTTCAAGACATGACCCAGAGAATAAAGTCACCTGAATCCTTTCTTCCATGGGGCATACCACAGGCAATGTCTGGGTGTCAAAGTGAGACCTAAATTGGAAGCTTACACCAGACCCCTTGCTCTGTTCTCTCCTGCTCCAGAGGTGATGTGGCCATTGGTGGAGTTCATTTTTATGGATGTGTTAGCTAGCTAGTTAGAATTCTCTCTCTCCTAGAGAAAAAGTACAACATGGTGCTCTGTCTTGGGGTTGCCTGGAACAATTGCCCCACCTTTGGAAGAAGGACAAGGATAGCTAGTCTTAGGGCTGCCCCACCTTAATCCTATCCCAAGCAACTAACTGCCATATCTGAGAGAAAGAGGAGTGTCTCACAGGCCAGGCAACTCAGGCATGATAGGATCTGGAAAGTAATCAAGGCTAAGCATCATGCCATCAAAATGCTTCCATGGTAAGCAGAAAGGAGGGCCCCACCCAGAGAATATGAAATGAGACCCCCCCCCATCACAAATAAAGCACTTTTTGCCATGACAAGAGTGCCTGTTTGTTGTCTGTAGAGACCGTATCTTGCTCTGTAAACCTATCCTTTTCTTCTTCAATAAACTGTTTCACATTTGCCTAACTTTTGGTGGGTCTAGTCATAAAACACACTACAGTTGTGTTTTATCATTCATATGAATGTGTAGGTGATTATACATCGGTTTCATAATAGTACTGAATACATTGGATACTTCCCCCCATTCTTGAGATACTTTACTGAAAAGAATATGTTTCAGTCCAATTCATAATTGCCAAGTCACTGAAGAAGCCCAAGTGCTCATCTACTTTCTTTATCTGTAGAATGAGGTTGGTGGTAGTGGGGCAAGTTAAATTAGATCTTCTAAATCCAGTGGCCCCTTGATTAATTTTGTTTTACTTGTCAGCCACAGCATTTGATATTATTGACCATTTTCTCCTTCTGAAAGTATTCACCTTTTTTGGCTTTTGAACCATCATTTCCATATTGGTTAAACAAACATTATGGGTCTCTGCATTGCCCTGGGGAGTCAGGGCGTGCCTAAGGCATTTTGTCTTTGAGGTACCCACAAGATGTGTACACACAATCTAACAGTTTCTTTCTCTGTGACTGCTCCTTCCTTCTTACCTATATTCCACTTCTTTAATTTTTTGTTTTTTGACCAATTCTCTTCAACTTCTCTGTACATTTCCCTTGGGGTATGATACTCACCCTTCTGGTTTCGACTGCCATTTAGATCCTATTGACTAAAAAATAATTCCCTTTAAGCATGACTCTCCCTCTTGAGTTATAGATATGTATTTAGATCTTTAGTCTGGTCATCTTTTTCTGGATATCCCTCAGGAATCTCCAAATCAAAAAGTCCAAAAGTAAATTCTTTTGATCAGCTGTTTTCCTTCTGCTCTTAAATTCCACTCCTCCTTGAGAATTACTTACCTTAATTAAGAAATAAGGACATGACCATCCATTTAGTCACTTAGATGAGAAACTTCAGAGTCATCAGCCTCTTCTGTTTCCTGACATTCAGCCGGCCACCCAGGCTTTGCAAACCATCTCTGAAGGATTCTTGGCCTCTATCCCTTTCTTCTTACTGTTTGCATCATTGTCCTGGGTTAGCTCTCATTGAGAGTTCCTCAATTTTAAGATGTATTCCACCTCCTACATTTCAACATTTCAAAATCAGGACTCATCTCTCAGTTTATGTAGGCCATGCTGCCTGAGGTAGATGTTGGAGTCTGTGAATGTTCTTTCAGATTTGCAGAATGGTACCAGTCACCTGGGAAAAAATCCCAGAAACAATGGTGAAACTCTTTTTAAGATGGCTATTTGCTAGGCATGAGGTAAGGGTGTGCTGCACATCTTTTGTGTGTGGGACATAACCACAAGAGGGACGCTACCTAACAAAATCAAATATTTTGACCTGATGGTTTATATCCTCACATTAACCTGAAATACATTTACTTTTCAAAAAAGAAAAAAAGACAAAGGATGCCTCATTCACATTCTAGGTGGCTTTATGAGTGGGAAGTGCTTCAGAAGAATCATTTTTTCCCTCTGATTGGGAAAAAAATGTTACACATGCCTTCATCAGGTTGTTTTGTCTTTATGTTCCTTACACACATATATGTGTAAGGGTGATGTATGATAAAAATCTGTCAGCATAAGTGTGAAAGAGCCCTTTTAATAGGAATAAAGTAAAAATTCCAAGTGATAAGAAACATTGCCTTGTTATTTAACTGGTAGACTTTTTCTTTCTAGGGGGTAAGTAAAACAGTGGGGTGACTTATAATCGGTGACATCCTAGCCTCAACGAGATGCCGATAAAATAGAAAAGCCTCTAATCAGTCAGCACTGTCACCAGTCTGTTCAGGCCTCCCTGCCTCCAGTTTCTTCTCCTCTGATTCACTTTCCCATTGCCATCCGCATACCAAGATTTGATCACACTATTCTAGCACTTAGAAATGCCCCCAATGGCAGAAATTCTCAAATTCAGAATGCATCAACGTCACCTGGAGGGCTTGTTAAACCATAGCTGCATGTGGCCCAGCCCTGAGGTTTCTGCTTCAGTAGAGAATTTGCGTTTCTAATAAGTTCCCAATAAGGTGATACCGACATTGCTGCTGGAGCAGGGGCCACACTTGGAGAACCACTGCCCTTGGGCGTGAAGTCCAAACTCTTTGATGGCCTTCAAGGCTCTTTTCCAGAGGCTCCCACTGCATATTCTAGCGTGGTGGTTGGTGTTATCTCCAGACTCTGGTCTCCATCGTGCTTGAAAATCTCCATTCAGAGCTGGGCAGCCATTTCGTGATGCCGCGATTTTTTTTTTTTTTTAAATACACTTCCTGAGAACTCCCAAGCTATTGACTTTTAAGATACAGTTCAATGAATAAATTCTTTAGCAGAAAATATTTCTTTTACTTATCTTTTTCAAAGAGGTAGCTTTTGGGCTACCTTATGAAGATCAAATTCTAAGGCAGCTGAACTTAAGGCTCAGGATTTTCCAGTAATTAGAAAGATGCTCTTGTGGGACTGTCAGGTCATGAAGTTTGACGGGGTTTTCCAATTTTCTGGATTATCAATCTGGCAATCGTCCCTGCATAAAACACAGTATTCATTATGATCCAACGGAGCCTTTATTATGACAATACTAAATATTTATAAGATGTTGTAAATATATATGGTACTAAACAGCAATCTAAATTGTACCAAACCAACCAAATCCTCCCTGAATCAGTGTATTTATAGTTGAGGCTTCTAAATAATATAACAAGATAAGAACTGCGGGAAGTGGGGACACAGACTGAGTGGGAATGGGGATTTTAAGGTATGCTGTGAAGCCGAAAAGTTCTAGATTATGGCTTGTGTTATGCCAGGGCTTTTCCAGATGTGTGGCCTTTGAAAAATGGACCTAAGTGTGAAGTCAAGTAAGGATTTAGGCTGTATTTTGTAGGGAGAGTTGGCACTTTGTTACCCTATAGAAGTCACGGACTATTTCCTGAGTAGGAGGAAGCGTGACCAGTTTTAGATGTTATCCACATATGTTGACGTCCACACTCACACCCACATCCACCGACTCCTAACACAGGACCCCTGCAGAAATGCAGAGTCAGTGGAATTGTACGATGTGTCTTGTTCTCTGGTCTGTTCAAGTTTCAGAAATAGAATTTTCATGCTTTCATTTATTCATTCCATAAATATGGGCCTGCACGGTCAATGCAAGCTTTATGTTGACCCTTGAAATGCAACAAGAAATAAATTTACCGAATACTGAATGAATGAACAAATGCCTTGAGAGAAGTTAGAATTCAATCCAAACAACTTAGAGTACGATTGTTAACACAGTCTACATTCATAGCATTTCCAGAACCCTTTCCATGTGCCAGGCTCATGCTAGGATTTCCGCGCACTTTAACAGTTGACGCAATTGCCTAGAGTTAAGAACAGTTATTATTTATGAGGGTGTGGATGCTCAGCCAGGTTGAGAACCTCATCTAGGATTACCTAGCTAATTAGTTGCAAAGCTGAGATTTAAGTGAGTGGAGCCTTCTGCTATGCGGTTTCTAGTCTACAGTACTGTCGTCTCATCAGGGAAGTAAGTGAATGAGATATTATAAGGCTAAGTCACAAATGCTATGGGAAGGGAATGCAGGGGGTTGTAGGAGCACATGAAAAGCCCAAGAAAGAGCTTTCTAAATAAAATAAGGTCCAGCAGCTGGCGGAGGTGGAGGGAGAGCATCTATCTGCAAAGGTCTGGAGGTTTGAGAGAGGTTGGCAGGGTGGGGAATTGGGGGAAGGTCAGTGGGGTTGAGCATAAAAGTCCCCTTCACTAACACCCTCCATACCTGTGTGACTTCAGTTGCCAGTTACATCTGTAAGGGTTGAACCCGACAGATACAAGTGTTCTGGAGAAACAGAACCAATAGGACATATATGAGGTATATAAGAGATTTATTGTGGGAATCAGCTCATGTGATTGTGGAGCTCAAGAGGTCCAATGATCTGTCATCTGCAGGCTGGAGAACCAGGAAAGCTGTGATATATTTCAGTCTGGGGGGGCTTCTGGTATAAGTCCTGGAATCTGAAGTCCTGAGAAGCAGTCGCTGCAATGTTTGGAGGTAGGAAAAGGTGAACATCCTAGCTCAGGAGAGAGAGAGGGGAGGGAGAAAGGGGGAGAGAGAGAGGGGAGGGAGAAAGGGGGGGAGAGAGAGAGAGAGAATATGAATGAATTTGCTGTTCTTCTGCCTTTTTGTTCTATTGGGACCCCTTTATGGCTTGCCCACATAGGGAGCGTAATCTCTTTTACTCAGTCTGCCAATTCCAATGTAATTTCTTCCAGAAACACACTCACAGACACTCTCAGAAGTAATTCTTTACCAGCTATCTGGCCATCCCTTAGCTCAGCCAAATTGACACAAAATTAACTCTCACACCATCTATACACTGGTGACTCCCGGTCTGTATCCCTTATAGTTTATTCAGCCTGATGCAGTGTAAATGTTTCAGTTTCAACATGCTTTCAAACCTCTGTCTTGATGCACTGAGAATATACATGTCTCATAATTAGTGTACTTTTCAACATGGCCAGCACAGCCCTCCCTTTCTGGTAGACACTAATGAAATTTGCAGAATAAAGTATGTGTCGCATTAAAGGTTTCATACTGTTTTACACGGCTGCTGAGTTATTCTCTGCATCCTCCAAACAGAATAAAAAAGGAAAGTAACCTTGTTACTGCTTGTCCCTGGAACAGCTGAACAGATTTATCTGGGCTCTCTAAGTCGAGGTGATCTTTGCGAAAGGCTGTCTGCCTGTCTGCCTGGTTTTGTGTTGCATGTAGCTTGAAGGAGCCCCTGGAAATAATGTCTGATGTAAGTGAGCAGCTAGGATGTACTCGTGACAAAAAGGAGAGGGAAGGAAATCCCTAGAAAAAGCAGAGGCTTCTTCCTTTTCTTTCTTTTGTTGCAGCCACAGTTGTTTTGGGGAAGCTGTCTGATCCTATACGGTACATTATTACCGGTCTTAGGAGACGGCCAGGTACATACTTGCACTTCAAATATTTAGCTTTCAAATATTGTTGTCAGAATACAAAGGCGGCAAAGCATTCAGGGCCGGTTCCCATGATTTCAGCCTGGGGAAGGTCAAGTTTCTCAGGGCAGCGGTTACTGCTTTAGCCCTCCCAGGCCCTCCTGTTTTCCATTAACAAGATATTCATGTCCATGAAATGTATCAAGGAGTCTTGTATCACACATGTGCACACACACCCTACACCCTGCAGTAAAATGACATTTGTCAGTCTCCTGCCTCTCTGTGAAATCAAAGTAACATATAAATTCAGGTCTTTCCTATACTATTTGGGTAGTAATTTATGGAGGTTTTGGTTCTTTTTCTTCAAATATGTAACCATCTCGCTCAGGTAAGATTTAGGGGCTGGTGCTCTTCAAGCATAAACCATCTGTATATCTAAGAGATAGTGGCTTCAAGGCCCCAAATATTTTTTCAGAATGCACACACAAATACACAGCCTTCCAAGTCCTTTAATAGCAATGAAAGATGCGTTTCTGGCCCGAGAATCTCCCCAATGAATCAATACTTTCACTATGTATCAACTCAAAAGAAATTTAAAATTAGTTCCAGGGCCTGCCCAATTCATTTGATTAAAAACTAATTTTGTGCTCAGAAACAAATCCCCTAAGCCTGGGTTTAAGCCACCTTGATGGGGATCTGTGAATCTCAGTGACAGTTCATAGGTCTCTCATAAGGGTATTCCCCAAAATCCCCTGTATTAGTTGAGTTTCACAAAAGTACTAATAATCTCTTTGGTCATAACCACTCCAGGCCATGAAAGTGGAGTATTTTCATGACACTTTTTCTGGGGTTGATAACCATAGTAATTTCAGGTCACATGTGAAAGATAACTAAGCCAAATGGATAGCAAATACCTACCCAATAAATGTGCAGCAAAAATGCAGTCTTTCATGAAATGATAAAAATCCTAGAAGAAAGTGTGGGCAAATCTCTTGAGGATGTCGGCCTGGGGAAAGATTTTATGAAGATGATTTCTGTGGCAATTGCAACAACAAAAATAGACAAACGGGACTTAATTAAACTGAAAAGGTTCTGCATAGTTAAGGAGACAACAACCAAAACAAATAGATGACCTTCAGAATGGGAAAAGATATTTGCATATTGCAAATCTGATAAAGGGTTGATAACTAGAATCTAAAGAGAATATACATTGATTAACACAAAAGAGCAAATGATCCTATCTATCACTGGGCAAGAGACATGAACAAAACATTTTCTGAGGAAGGCAGATGAATGGCTAACAAACGTGAAAAAATGCTCATTATCACTAATTATCAGAGAAATGCCAATCAAAAGCATTGTGAGATATCACCTCACCCCAATGAGAATACCAAAATCCTAAAGTTGCAGATGCTGGCATGGTTGTGGAGAGAAGAGAACACTTTTACACTGTAGGTGGGACTACAAACTAATATAGCCTCTTTGGAAAGAAGAACAGAGCATCCTCAAAGAACTCAAATTAGATCTCCCATTCCATCTCACAATCCCATTACTAGGCATCTACCCAGAAGAAAAAAAAAATCATTTTATCATAAGGACATTTGCACTAGATTGTATATTGCAGCTCATTTTATAATCTCCAAGTCGTGGAAACAACCTAAATGCCCATCAGTCCAGGAATGGATTAACAAATTGTGTTATATGTATACCATGGAATACTATGCAGCCATAAAAAGATGGAGACTTTACACATTTTGTATTAACTTAGATGGAGTTGAAACATGTTCTTCTTAGTAAAGTATCACTAGAATGGAAAAGCAAATATCCCGTATACTCAATACTAATATGAAGCCAGTTGGTGATCTCATACTTGCCCACATAAGAGAAAAACTCAATTCAATTCAAGTTGGTGGGAGGGGGAATTAGGGAGGTGGGTGAGGGGAGGAGGGGAGATTGGTATGCTCCCACTTAATGGACACGATGTAGGGTATTGGCATACCTTTTGGGTGTAGGACCCAACTGTAAGAGAGACTCTACCTAATAAATGCAAATATTGTAGCCTAGTTGTCCATACCCTCACATTAACCTGAAATTAAAACAAAAAAAAAGAATGCAGTGACTTCTTGAATCTCTCATGTACATGACATTCAGTTTTGTTTTTTGCTTTTATCCATTAGATGAAATAATTATCTTAAAACGAAACATTAACATATTGATGATGGTGGTGGTATGGGGAATTAACTAAAAATTTTGATAGATTAAAAAATTGTTTTTTTTGGTTCTCAATGAAGCATATGTCTGAAAAACTTGAAGGAAATCTTTTCTTCTGCTAGTTGTTGAATTCCAAGAGCCATAATGATCTCCCTTGGGGTTTGCTGAGGGCTTCGTGACAGCCTAGTAACACTTCTGGAGCAGGTCCCAGCACACTGGAAGCGTTCCCATTCAGTAATCACTGTGAAAGATACTTGCTTTTTGTATCAGAATTTCTGTAGATTGCTTTGTGTTTGTTTTTAAGAACTGAAATCAGCATTCCCACTCTTTGATCAGTCAAGATGAAGAAAGCAGACCTCTTCCTGCACAGTAATTGGGCTCCTCCATTGAAAGCGCCAACATTCAGAGGTCAGGGGGTGCCCTGCTTGCTGCAACACCCCAGGCCAGATAAGGGCAGCCCACAAAGCCATAACATGAGCTTTATAGTTACCTCTGCTAAGCCCTCCAAGGCTCATGGCTCATTTGTATTTCAGCCTATTTTGCATGGTTCCAACCCCCGGGCTCTTTTCACTTGGACTGTTTCTGTAAGGAGCCACACCTGTGGCCCTCAGATGCTCTCTGTAAAGCTAGGTGCTCTAGTGTTACGGCTGAGAGTGTGGTTCTGGACTGTGCTATTTAGGTTCAAATCCAAATGCTTTAGTTTCCTACCGTACTTCCCCGAAAATAAGACCTACCCCCAAAATGAGCCCTAGCAGGATTTCTATGCATTTGTTAAATATAAGCCCTGCCCTGATAATAAGACCTAGTGATGGGCATGGCTATGCAACACATCTGCATAGCCATGCTGTGCATTTGGGGTGGAGAGAAGACATTCCCTGAAAATAAGTCCTAGTGTGTCTTCTTGAGAAAAAATAAATATAAGGCAGTGTCTTATTTTCGGGGAAACATGGTAGTTGGCAAGTCATATAAGTTCTCTGTGCTGTAGTCTTGCACCAGTAAGGTGGGGAGATGATAATACTACCTACCTTGCAAGATTACCAGAAGATTAAATGGCCTAATACATGTTAAGCACTTAGAACATAGCCTGGTATGCAGTAGATTCTCAGAAAATGCTAGCTGTAATTCTCATCACATTCTCCACTTAATTTTGCTCACAGCATTAACTGAAGCAGTGGAGGGGGAGGTGGGATGATGGGTTTTCACACACAGAAGCAAAGCCTTGGGCAGTGTGTTCCTCTTTGCCCTGCAGAGTTGTTGAGATGCCACAGGGAGGGAGGGAGGGACCTGTAGAATGGGTTGGTGTGAGCCAGGATAAAGCCCTTTCTAGTAGCCAAGCCACAGAATCTCCTGGGGTGGTGTGACCTGGAAATGCTGATGCTGGTCACGTGAACTTGGGACTTCTGGCTGGTTTTATAGTTTCCACATGCTGCAATAGCTTGAGAATAAATTCACACTCACTGAGGCTTTTCAGATTATGCCATAGATTCATCATTTTAGAAACATCATACAGTTTAAAAATGCCATTCTTATATTCATTTGTGTATACTATCTTTTAAAAAATTCTTTTTGTATGCCCTCCATGAATTAAAGCCATGTAGAAGTGTAGCTCCTCCCCCTTTAAATCTATATCTGTGAAAATCTTTGGTCAATAACTTTTTTTGTTTTATTTTGGTTCTTTGTTCTGTTCAGTAGTTCCAAGGTGAACCCATGTACGTGTTCTTGTCTCTGATGGGGTTAAGCTTTTGAATATCCACCACCAAAACACTGGTAGGGATGCGTCACTGTTTCAGTGTGAGTTAGTGCTTTTGCTTGACTCTAGCCAGGATAAAAATAATCAAAAGTGAGGCTCTGCATTCAAAATGAAATATAAATAAATCACTTTGCCTCAGGTTCTTCTCTGGTTCACAGATAAAATTGCTCCAACTATACCATCTTCCCTCAATATATGGGGGGTATTGGGTCCAGGACCCCTTTGCAAACCAAAATCCTCAGATGCTTAAATCTCTGATATAAAAGGACATACCTTTGAATATAACCTATGTTCATTCTCCAGTATACTTTATTTATTTATTTATTTTGTAGTTTTTGGCTACGGCCGTCTTTGAACCTGCCACCTCCAGTATATGGGGCTGGTGCCCTACTCCTTTGAACCACAGGCACCGCCCTCTCCAGTATACTTTAAATCATCTCTAGATTACTCTTAATATCAAATTCAATGCAAATGCCGTGTAGTTACTACACTGTATTTTTATTTGTATAATTTTTTATCTTTTAAAAAGCAAGTATTAATTCTTGTTGGTTGGATCTGTGGATGTGAAGCCTGTGGATTGGGAGGGCTGACTGTCCCTTTAGGAAATCCTGTTTGGTCTTTTTTATTACATCTCCATAGTGCTCAGCATCTACAAAGTACTTGGTAAAAACCTCTCATTGTGCTTTAATAAATAAATTGTACTTGTTGAATGCATGAATGAGAAACAATATTCTTTTTGTACCTCTTTCCTCCTTGGGTGGTCACAAGAAACATTCTCTATACTCTGCTGTTCTCTTTCCTATCCAAGTTTGCGTCCAACTTTAAGCTGACTAGAGGTTAGAATAACGGTTACTTGTGGATAAAACACTCATGGATAGTAAAGCTTCAAACCAAACCAAACATAACAAAACTCCTGGGGATTAACATAAGGTTTCCAACTTATTATTCTGATAAAGAAGTTCATTAAAAATAATCAATATTGTGGTATGCTGAATAATGCCTACCCCAAATGTCCATATCTAATCCTCAGAACCTGGGAATATGTTGCTCTTATATGATAAAAAGGACTTTGCAGAGGGGATTAAGTTAAGGATCCTGAGATGGTGAGAGAATTCTGGACTCAATGTCATTACAAAGATTCTTTGAAGAGGGAGGTGGGAAGGTGAAAGAGAGAGATTAGATGATACCAAACTGATGGCTTGGAAGATGGAGGAGGGAGTCACAAACCAAAGAAGGCAGACAACCTCTATAAACAGTCGAAAGGGAAAGGGAACGGACGACTCCCCCAAACCTCCAGAAGGAATGCATGCCTATAATCCATTTGGACGTCTGATCCCCAGAACTGGAAAATCATAAATCTGTATTTTTTCAAGTTGCCATGTTGTGGTAATTTGTTGGAGCAGAAATAGGAAATGAAGGCTAGTGTCTGTATGTTCCATCGTTTTGTAAAAAGTAAGACATTTTTAAGACCAAAAATGTAGAGAGGATCAGGTCTCTCAAAAGCACATTGGCAATTCTGCAGCATATACAGACCTACAGGTAGGTGTAGCTGTGGTCTGTAAGGGCAGGGTCCTGTTCTTACCTGTTCTGAACACAACAGAGAAAAATACCGGTGTGGATGTGTAAAGGAACCCCATTGCCCCTTCGCTACCAAGTGAATGTCAAGCACAGTGAGGAGCCAGCCTGTCTTCTCCACATTGAATCACAGGAGCAAAGCCAGGCGGGCTTCGCCCACGTGAACAGGTGCAGCTCTTGCTCCTCTAAGTACTTTCTATTGGCTTTCAGAAGCCCGCTCCATCCAGCAACTGGAGAATCTAACTTCCTTTGTTAAGGTGGAATTGAACTAGGTAAGTACTGTCAGTTTAATTTAAGACTAAGTGAAATCTATTAAGCATATTCAGATTTTATTCCAGTACATTTTAAAGTCCATGCATAAGAAGTAAGTGTCTAGACTAGCTTTGTAGGAGCTCCCTACTTTCAGAGTCTTTTCATATTCTTTCTTTAGAAGATCTACATTTCTCCCTTGCATAAATCTTTTTGAAAAGAGTTTAGTGACAGGGCCTGACTACTTTGATGTATTCATCATGAAATATCTCCATTCTTAACTATATTCTTATATTATAAGGCAGTAGGGGTGTGATCAACTTAATGAGCCTAATTTTCTCTGGCAGCTCCTTACACTGGTAAGAGGAGGGAAAAAGAGGTTCACACTTGCAGCAGAAAATAGCCCACCACCCCAGCCTAGCACGGCATACTGATTTCCTTAGATTGGTGATAAGAGCCACCTAAGAATCAAGTCATCTCCCTCATGAGCTGGAAAATCATATTAATACTACCATGCTTATGAGCTTGAGCTCCAGAGTCAGATAGACCTGGGTTCAAATCCTGACTCTGGTTAGCTGTGAGATACCAGGTAAGCTGATGATCTCTAAGTTTCAGTTTCCCTATTGGGGTGGCCTTTGCACTGTCTACCTCACTGTGAAAATGAAGTGAGATAGAAGCAGTAATAAAAAGTCTCTCATCAAAGAAAAGTCCAGGACCCTATTCACTGCTGAATTCTAGCTAGCACTCAAAGAATTAACACCAAACTTACTTAAACTATTGCAAAAAAATTGAGGAGGAAAGAATATTACCAAACTTATTCTCCAAGGTCTGAATCACCCTGAAACCTAAACCAGACAAAGACACAACAACAACAAAAAAAAGAAAACTATAGGTCCATATAGCTGATCAACATAGATGCAAAAATCTTCAGCAAATTAAATTCAATAACACATTAAAAAGGTTTTTTTCATCATGATCAAGTGGAATTCATCCCAAGGATGCAAGGATGCTTCCACATATGCAAATCAATCAACATGATACATCATGTCAACAGATCAAAGGACAAAAAACATGATCATTTCAATTGATGCTGAAAAGCGTTTGGTAAAATTCAACATCTCTTCATGATAAAAACGCTCAAAAAACTGGGTAGAGAATGAACATAACTCAACATGAGAAAAGCCATACATGACAGACCCACAGGGTCATTCGAACTGAATGGGGAAAAATCAAAGCCTTTCCTTTAAGATCTGGATGCCCACTTTTACCATTATTATTCAACATAGTGCTGGAAGTTAGAACTAGAGCAATCAGATAAGAGAAAGAAGCAAAGAGCATCCAAATAGGAAAGGAAGAAGTCAAATGATCCTTGTTTGCAGATGATATAGTCAGATATCTAGAGATATGTAAAGACGCCATAAAAAACCTATTAGAATTGATAAACAAATTCAGTAAAGTTACAGGATATAAAATTAGGGTACACAAATCAGTAGCATTCCTATGTGCCAACAGTAAATCAAGCAAGTAATCTCAGTCACCATAGCTATAAATAAAATAAAATGTCTAGGTATAAGTTAATCAAAGAAATGAATGATCTATATAATGAAAACTATAAAACACTCATGGAAGAAATTAAGAGGACACCAAAAAATGAAAAGTTATTCCACCTGCAGCTTTGGGATTCTGTGATGTGGGCCAATTTTACTGGGGTTAAGTGATATCTCAGAGTGGTTTAGATTTGCATTTCTCTGATGATTAGGGACGATGAGCATATTTTTATGTTTCCTAGCTATTCTTCCATCTTCCTTAGAGAAGGTTCTATTCATTTCTCTTGCCCAGTGATACATGGATTGTTTGCCCCTTTTTTGTTGATTAATTTGTGTTCTCTGTAGATCCTAGTTATCAAGCCTTTGTCTGATTTGTAATATACACTTTTCCCATTCTGAAGATTGTCTACTTGCTTTGGTTGTTGTCTCCTTAGCTGTGCAGAACCTTTTCAACTTAATTAAGTCCCATTTGTCTACTTTTGTTGTTGCAATTGCCACAGAAATAATTTTCATAAAATCTTTTCCCAGGCCGACATCCTCAAGAGATTTGCCCACACTTTCTTCTAGAATTTTTATTGTTTCATGCTTTAGATTTAAAACTTTTATCCAACTTAAATCAATTTTTGTGAGTGGTGAAAGGTGCAGCTCCAGTTTTAGTCTTTTACATGTGGATATCCAGTTTTCCCAGCACCATTTATTGAATAGGGATTCTTTTCCCTAGTGTGTGCTCTTGTTTAGTTTATCAAAGATCAGGTGGCTTTAAGATGTTAGTTTCATCTCATGGTTTTCTATTTGGTTCCAAATGTCTATGTCTCTATTTTTGTGCCAATGCTATGCTGCTTTGATCACCATGGACTTGTAATATAGCCTAAAGTCTGATAGGGTGATGCCCTCAGCTTTGTTTTTATTACTAAGAATAGTCTTGGCTATACAGGTTTTTTTCTGGTTCCATACAAAATGAATAATCATTTTTTCCAAATTTTGAAAGTATGATGTTGGTATTTTAATGGGGATTGCATTAGCTCACATCACAAAGTCCCAAAGCTGCAGATGCTGGTGTGGATGTGGAGATTGTGGTGGGATTGAAAACTGACACAGGCTCTGAGGAAAGAAGTCTGGAGAATCCTCAAAGAACTCAAATTAGTTCTCCCATTTGACCCCATAATCCCACTAGTAGGCGTATACCCAGAACAAAAACATCATTTGATCATAATGACATTTACACTATAATGTTGATCACAGGTCAGTTTACAATTGTCAAGATGTGGAAACAACCTAAATGCCCATCAACTCAGGAATGGATTAACAAACTGTGGTACATGCACACCATGGAATACTATTCAGCCATAAAAATATGGTGACTTCACATCTTTTGTAATATCCTGGATGGAGTTGAAACACATTCTTCTTAGTAAAATATCGTAAGAATGGAAAAGTAATTATCCAATGTACTCAATACTAATATGAAGCCAGCAGAATGATCTGATGCATGCCCATATTGGGGAAAAACTCATTTCAATTTAAGATGGGGGAGGAGTACTGAGGAAGAGGGCAGGTAGGGGGTAGGTTGCTCTCACTGAATGGGCATGGGCTAAGGGTGTTTGGCACAACTTTTGTTGGTGAGACATACCACAGGAGGGACTCTACCTAATAAAATAAAATATTTTGACCTTGTTGGTTGTATCCTCACATTAACCTGAAACAATTTTACTTTAAAAAAAAGTTTTCTATGTTCATGGATCATAATAATTAATATTATTCAAATGTCCCTGCTATCCAAAGCAATTAATAAATTTACTGCAATCACCCATCAAAATACCAATGATATTGTTCTCAGAAATAGAAAAAGTATTCCTAAAATTTATATGGAACCACAAAAGACCTCAAATAACCAATGCCATCTGAGAGTAAAGAGAACAAAACTGGTGGAATCACATTGCCTGACTTCAAATTATACTACAGAGCTGTGGTAACCAAAAAGGCATGCTACATAGATCGATAGACCAAAACAGAGAACCCAGGAAGAAATCCAAACATTTATGGGGAACTTATCTTTGACAAAGTTGCCAAGAACATACATTGGATAAAGGATGATCTCTTCTAGACCCTTATTTCTCATCATATACAGAAATAAAATAAAAATAAAGACTTACATTTAAGCCCTAAAACTATGAAACTACTAAAAGAAAACATTGGGGGAAATGCTTCAGGACATTGGTCTAGGCAAAAACTTCTTGAGTAATACCCCCAAAGCACAGGCAGCCAAAGCGAAATTGGACAAATGGGATCCTATCAAGCTAAAAAGCTTCTGCATGGCAAAGGAAATAATCAACAGAAGGAAGAGACAACCCACAGAATGGGAGAAAATATTTGTGAACTACTAATTGATAGGGGACTAATAATTAGAATACGTAAGGAGCTCCAATAAGCCAATAGGAAAAACCAAGTAATCTGATTAAAAATGAGCAAAGTATCTGAATAGACATTTCTTAAAAGCAGATGTACAAATGGCCCATAGGTATATGAAAAAATGCTCAACATCATTAGTCATTAGAGGAATGCAAATGAACACTATAGTGAGATACCACCTCACCCCAGTTAAAATGGCTTCTATCAAAAAAAAAAAAAGACAAGGCAACAGTGAATGCTGGTGAGAATGTGGAGAAAGGGGAACCCTTGTACACTGTTGGTGGGAATGTAAAGTAGTTAAACTACTCTGGAGAACAGTATATAGGTTCCTCAAGAAGCTAGAAGTTGAACTATTATATATCTCAGCAACCCCACAACTGGAGACATATCCCAAGAAGGAGAATTCAGTAGATTGAAAAGTTATCTGCACTCTCATGTTTATTGCAGCACCATTCACAATAGCCAACACTTGGAATTGACCTAAGAGGCTATAAGTGGATGAACGGATCAAGAAATTGTGTTACATGCACACAATGGAATATTACGTAGCCATAAAAAAGAATGAAATCCTTAAAGAAGACATTATGTGAAGTGAAATAAGTCAAACACAGAAAGACAAATCTCATATGTTCTCACTCATATGTGGGAGCCAAATATTAAACACAATTGATCTCATGGAGATAGAAAGGAGAGGCTGGAAAGGGTAGTGTGGAGAGGGGATAAAATGAGGATGGTTAATGAGGACAAAAATATAGTTAGAGTAAATAAATAAACAATATTTGATAGCATAACAAAGTAGGTATAATCAATAATAAGTTAGGGCATACTTTAAAATAACTAAGAGTGGAATTATAATGTTCCTATGATAGAGAAATGATGAATGCCTGGGGTTATGGGTACCCCAGTTACCTTGGTTTGATTAATTCACATTGTATGCCTGTATCAAAATGTCACATGTATCCTATAAAATACATGACTATTATGTACCTATAATAATTAAAAATATAAAGTGAAATGGGTTAATGAACAGAAAGCACTCGACCTAGGGCTTTCCTATGGTACTTAATAATCATTTATCCAATGTTATTGTTTTTATGTGCTTTAGGTATCATTTATGCAAATTTTAGAAATGTTGGATAATATTCTCTATACGACAAAACTCCAAAACTTCTCTCTCCCTTCCTGCATTGGTATCTGATGTCTCATTCGATGGGAGGCAGTAGTTATTCAAAGGAGTTTGTGTCTAATGGATGTTCTCTGGTAACTGGGGTCTCTCTGGAATTGAACATTAGCTAGATGGGGTGAGGAGGGCCTTGGCTGACAGTTGAACACTCGCCTTAGAATCCATGCGCTGTTTCTGTGGAAATCCCCTTTATGGCTTGGAAACCTCCACATGTCAGAAGTTACTTCTGTCATCATTCTTCCCGGCTTCTCCTATCCTTCTGACCCCCTTACGGGACAAGAGCTTCATTATCTCTTTTTCTCAAGTTTACTTGAGAGACTTTTGTCTTCACCAAGCTTGGTGCTCAGACCATCTGGAGGCTCTGGAAAGTGAAGGATTTGTCCCTAGTGGAGTCATTAATTCCTGCCCCCAGCTCATGACTGTCTGGGACTTGGCTGGCAGCCCTCCCCTAGGCTCACGGGTTTTGTTTTGTTTTTCAAACAGGCAGCTTGCTGTGGCAGACCCGGTGCAGCTCTCCCACCACCTGCCAGCAGATGCTCGCCCGTTAGTCAGCCTGCGGATCAGCACTGTGCCGCCAAATGGACTTCCTAAAAGCATCCTTTGCAGCAGGAGCCTGTCTTTAGAAAAGCATTTCAGGGATTCCGACATATTGCATGTTGAATTCCTCAATCCCTCTCAGGCTTGTACTATTTTTGTTCCCTGGATCAGTGAAAGCACCAGTGAATCAATACCTGGGCAGTGGCCTCGATTCCCTGTATCCTTCTCCCTACACTACACAACTCCAAGTCCTATTGCCTCCACTGTCACAATCCTCCTTGACGTTACCTTCTTCCTCTTCCATTGGCGTTGATCTAGTCCAGGTCACCTCACCCGCCACCCACCTGAAATACTTCTGGACTGGCCCTTCTGCCTCCAGTCTTTCTTATTGCAGAGTTGTCTTTCTGGAGCATACATCTCATTATGAAGGACTCCTTGTCACCCTGGGAATAGCTGTGTGCTCTTCGGTAGGACTTATATTAATGTGCACTGTGGACAGTCAGTAACAGGGCGAGGGGGACCCTGATGTCAGGTGCCAGGGTTCGAATGATGGCTTCCTTGGTGCATGTCCTTCCTAAGGTGCATTTCCTTTTGGGGTTTCAGTTGTCTGTAAACTGGGGAGGATAATGGTACTGCATAAGATGGTTGTGAAGAGTAAGTGTGGCAACATTATACACACAGAGCACTTTGAGCAGAGCCTGATGTACAAGGTCTGACTATTAAGTTTGTGAACTCATCCTAGAGAAAGTGCTACATACCTCATTGTTGACTATCACTAGGACCACCTTTGAGGTACCCTTCTTGGGAAGCTATGCACCAATGCCTGGGCTTAGTCTACCCTTCAAAGAAATTTTAAAACTCGTTTTCTGAGATGACAAGAGCTATTGCCACATGGCTTACAAAAACATGCTACGCTAATGAATGCCCTTGTGGCAAGTTCACAAACTTAATTGTCAGGCCTCGTTCAATGATGTTCATTCCATAAGAAGTCTAGGGTTGCTTTGAGGACTGAACTAGGCTCTGGTATCAGTGTATAGCTTCCCATGGGGAGTACTTAAAAAGTGAACATCCTGATATTCAGCAATGAGGTATGTGGTACCTTTTCTAAGATGAGTTTGCAAACTCAGGTGTCATGTCTTGTATATTAAGCATTCAGAAATGTTAATTACTGATAGCACAATTGCTGCATAGCTAACTACTGATGTCCCAATAGCTTGCTGCAAGCCTGGCTGTGGTGCTGGGGGGAGGTATAAGTTATCTAGAAATCAAACTCTCTTCCCTTCTGTATCTGCAGTGAAAGTGGAACTGACAGCTATCACAGAATGCCATCAGGTTTGATCTCCAATCTAGAGAAAATCCTGCAGAAATGACACAGAATTGGTGAGTGGGAGGGATAGGAGGAGGTGAAGGTATGATCTGATGCATGATTTTAGCTAGAGATGTAATGCAGTGAAGTGGTTTCTTCCAGAACTAAAACCAAGAGTGAAAGGTGAAGTGAATGGATTTTAGGTCCTTCAAAACCAGGTGGGTTTCTCTAAGGCCAGCTTGGCATAGGGGCACCAAGCTGTAAAATCTGACATGAGACTCTAATTTTTGAAAAAATTCAATATATGAACTAACTATAGGGAAAGGAATTAAATTTTGAAGGAGAACTTTATAAATTTCTTCATAATGCTCTTCATCCCCAAACTGTTCTAGGCCTAAATAAAATGCTTTAGATTTCTAAGTAAGGTTCATTATCCTAATGACTTTAAACAGAAAACAAGACAGAATAAGAACAGAATTCATCAAGCCTGATTAATTGCACCATTTTTGTATATAAGTTAATTAGATAAGGTAGTCCCTGCCACCCTTCCTTATCCATTTATATGGATGGGACCGTTCCCTGAACCATGTGGGTGCTGGCCCAGGGAAGGGAAACTGAACAAATGCAGCAAAGGGAAATTTTGTTACCGACCGCTGAGGCGATACCAATGTGAATTACATGCTCACTTACTTCGTTCCAAGTAGGATGGGAATGTGTCTATTCCATTCTAACATTTCCTGGATTTACCTTCCAGAAGCTTCCTGTCTTTGGAATTGCTCTGTAACAGTAGTTCTCAACCAAGAGGGATTTTTGTCTTCAGAGAACATTTGGCAGTGACTTGAAATATTTTTAGTTTTCACAATGAGAGAGGTGGGTGCTATTGGCATCTAGTGGATATGGGCCAGGGATGTTGCTAAATGTCTTACACAGGACAGCACCTCACAACAGAGAATTATCCATTCCCAAATGTCAGTGGTACCAAGGTTGAGGGACCCTGAGATAGGTGCTCCTGCCCTGATGGGGATATTTTGAGTGAGGATCATTCTAAATATTCAGCTAAAATACATGTATCCCTACATAAGACTCAGTCCAAGGAGGCCTCCAGTGGACTCCAAGGGCTATAGAAATAAATTCTCTCCAGATCTTCCCCTAAAATCTCCCTCCCTTTTTGCTGAGGTCTAGAATTATTTCAAGTTTCTTTAGACAATTTGAGATGAGGCTTAAACTGGGATCATACTTGGGAAAGAGGACAGGTTGACTTCAATTTTTAAAAAACTTGTATGGAGCTGTTATAATTTTCTTGTCAAGAAATTGTGATGAGATAGAGAGACCATTAAGCCCCTGGGTGGGGTTGACAGGTTCAGAAAATGAAAGTACAGAATACCCAGGTAAATTTAGATTTCAGATAAGCAACAAATAATTTTTTAGTGTAAGTGGGTCCCAAATGTCGTACAAAACACTCATACTAAAAAGTTATGTGCTGTTTGTCTGAGCATCATATTTAATTGAATGGCCTGTATTTTATCTGTTAACTCTGGAAGAAGGGAAAAGAAGCAGAAGAGTTTGGGGGTCTCTAAGATGTATTGCATCCATGATAAACTTATTTAATCTTTTTACGCATGAGTTTTGTCATGTGGAAAAATGGGGGTAAAAATAGTACTTACTTTATAGAGAGGTTATCTTTTTTTTTTTTTTTTTTTTTGAGACAGAGCCTCAAGCTATCCCCCTGGGTAGAGTGCCATGGCATCACAGCTCATAGCAACCTCCAACTCCTGGGCTCAAGCGAGTCTCCTGCCTCCACCTCCCAAGTAGCTGGGACCA
>CAUYQV010164438.1:0-28701 GCA_963574575.1 Galagoides demidoff
CCCTGGAATAAAACCAACTTGATCATGGTGTATAATTTTTTTGATGTGTTGTTGAATTCTGTTTGCTAAGATCTTATTGAATATTTTTGCATCGATATTCATTAATGATATTGGTCTATAATTTTCTTTCTTTGTTGGATCCTTCCCTAGTTTGGATATCAGGGTGATATTTGCTTCATAGAATGTGTTGGGAAATATTCCTTCTTTTACTATGCTTTGGAAAAGATTGTATAACATAGGTAATAGTTCCCCTTGAAAGGTTTGATAGAATTTGGATCTGAAGCCATGTAGTCCTGGACTTTTCTTTTTTGGGAGATTTCGTATTGTTGATGGCATTTCAGGGCATTTCAGTGATTGATCTAGGTCTATTCAAGATTTCTAATTCTTTCTGTTGAGTCTAGGAAGGTGGCACGCTTCTAGGTATTGGTCCATTTCCTTCAGATTTTCATATTTCTGGGAATAGAGATTTTTGTGGTAATTATTGACGATTTTTTGAATTTCTGAAGTATCTGTTGTTATTTCTCCTTTATCATTTCTGACAGACGATATTAGAGATTTTATTTTTCTATTTGTGGTTAGGTTGGCCAAAGGTTTATCCATTTTGTTAATCTTTTCAAAAAACCAACGTTTCGTTTTGTGGATCTTCTGAATGATTCTTTTGTTTTCAATTTCATTTAATTCTGCCCTAATTTTGGTTATTTCTTTTCTTCTTCTGGGGTTTGGGGTTGGAATTTTCTTCCTTTTCTAGTTGCTAGAGATGATCCAGTAAGTTGTTGGCTTCTTCTCTTTCTGTTTTCTTGAGGAAGGCTTCCAATGTTATAAATTTCTCTCTTAGGACTGCTTTTGCAGTATCCCACAGATTTTGATCATTTGGGCCTTCATTATCATTTTGTTCCAAAAATTTGATGATTTCCTTCTTAATCTCATCTTTGACCCAGCTATCATTCAGCCTAAGATTATTTCGTTTCCATGACTTTGTTTGATTATGAGGATTCCTTTTGCTGTTGAGTTCAACTTTTATTCCATGGAGGCCAGAGAAGATACAGGAATAATTTCTATACTTTTAAATTTTCTGAGGTTAGACTTGTGTCCTAGGATATGATCTATTTTGAAGGATGACCGTGGGCTGATGAGAAGAATGTATATTCTGTTTTATTAGTGTGAAATGTTCTGTAGAGGTCTGGAAAGTCCATTTGTTCTAGGTTCAGGTTTCAGTTTAATATTTCTTTGTTTAGTTTCTTCATGGAGGATCTATCCAAAAATGTCAAAGGGGTGTTAAAATCTCCAGCTATTATAGTGCAGGAAGATATCAAGTTGTTCATCTCCTTTAGGGTCTGCTTTATGAATTGAGGAGCATTCTGGTAAGGTACATAAATGTTAATTATTGAAATCTCTTCATGTTGGGTGTTTACCTTGACAGATATATAGTGACCTTCCTTATCTTTCTTTATCTTTTTTGGTTTAAAGCCAACTGTATCTGCTACTAAAATTGCAACCCCTGCTTTTTTCTGGTTTCCATTTGCCTGTATTATACAACTCCATCCCTTCATCCTGAGTCTACTTTTATCCTTTAAGGTAAGGTGAGATTCTTTTATACAGCAGATATCTGGTCTGAGTTTATGTATCCAGTCAGCCAGCCTGTACCTCATTAGAGGATAATTTAAACCATTCTCATTAATTGAGAGAAGTGGGAAGACTGTTTGTGTTTTGGGTGTCATGATTTTTGGACGTCTGGTGGACATTTTTAATCCTTCCCACCCCAGGGAAGCCTGTTTGTGTTTTGGATGTCATGATTTTTGGATGTCCAGTGGACATTTTTAATCTTTTCACTGAGTTGGGTTTTGTTCAAAAATTTCTGGGTGAGTATACTTTGGAGGTAGAGCATTGCACTGGTCATTGTGGAGGATGGATCTAGAATATCTTGGAGAGCTGGTTTATGGCAATTTCTTCAACATGTCTATGTCATTAAAGTATTTGATTTCTCCATCACAGATGATACTCAGTTTAGCTGGATACAGGATCCTGGGCTGGAAGTTGTTTTGTTTTAGGAGACTGAGGGTTGCTGACCCATCTTCTTCAAGCTTGAAACATTTAGGCTGAGAGATCTGCAGTCATTCTGATACTTCTCTCTTTGTAGGTAATGCTTTTCTTATGTCTGGCTGCTTGCAGAATTTTCTCCTTTGTCTTAACTTTGGCAAAGTTAATCACAATGTGTCTAGGAGATGCTTTATTTGGGTTGAGTCTTGCTGGGATTCTGAAACTGGCTGCTTGCAGAATTTTCTCCTTTGTCTTAACTTTGGCAAAGTTAATCACAGTGTGTCTAGGAGATGCTTTATTTGGGTTGAGTCTTGCTGGGATTCTGAAACTGTCTGCTATCTGAAGTTCTATATTTCTTGTGATACTTGGGAATTCTCCTCCAAAATCTCTTGGAGGAGAGCATCTTGATTGTGAAGAGATACAAACAGCCCCCACCCTTCAGTTCTTTTCTGCTACAGAACTTTGAAGGTCAACCTCAGAATATCCCTGAGTGAGCAGCCCCAGACACAGATTCCAATTATATTGTCTCAGACAGTCCAAACTGTGCTCAACAGAGAGGGGTCAAGGGTCTTCAACAGCACAGTTGGAGCCAAGGATTCACACGCCTACCCACCAGACTCAGTCCACACTGTTGTCCGCTACTCTGCTCACAGGCCCAGTTGGAGCCAGGGGCCATGCCCATGTCCATGGGTCTCAGTCCACACCCAGCTAGCCTCTGCTTGGCAGACCAGTTGGAGTCAGGACCACACCCTTGCCTGCCAGTCTCAGTCCACTGCCTGGCAAACCTCTGTTTGTAGTTCTCTGTTCAATTCAGGTCACTGCACCCTGCCCGCAGGTCTTTTCTTCACCCAGTAAGCCTCTGCTCACCAGCCCTGCTGGAGACAGGGGACCACTCCGTAGCCTTCAGGTCTTGGTTAACATCCAGCAAGCCACTGCTCAAGGGTTCGGCTGGAATCAGGGGACCACGCCCTTGCTCTCAGGTCTCAGTCCACGCCTAGCAAGCCTCTGCTCCCCGGCCCGGCAGGGGCAGCAGACCAGCCCTGTTTGCCAAAGTCAGTGCACCTGGGGCAACCACTCTCCCGCTGTGAATGCTGTCAGAGCTGGGGGTTTGGTACCCTGTGCCTTTAGACACAGCCTTAATTGAGGATCAACACCACCACTGGCCAGGAATAGTCATAACCAGGGGACTGCTCCTCCTCCCACAGAGTGTCCCTTTCTTCCCACACCCTCTTTCTTCCCCATTAGTCACAGATTCTATCCTGATGGTTGGCGGTCCACACTATGCCTGGATCGCTCAGGATAAGACCAAACACTCTGTGCTCTGCAGGGGGCAGAACTTTAGACCTCCATGCAAGGGGAAAGGTGGACTGGGAGTTTGGACTTGTGGGAAAAGATATCTGTTCAATTTTAGCCTGGCAGGGTGGTGTCTAGGTTCATAAGTGGGACCTCCCTGGTAAAAGAGACCTAGAGTTTAGCTGCTCTCTCCAGCAAGGTAAAATGAGAGGTCTTTTGTTCCCTGCTGGTTCACAGATAGCCTGTGGCAGGCCCCCTGCTTGGGGGAGGGGTCTCCCATCCTCTAGTCAATAGGCTTTGTACCTGTAATTTGTTTTCTTAAATGATCTTCCTTGGGGTTACAGCTTGCCAAACTTCTTTCTTGGCTCAGCTCCCCGTCTTTGGCTTCACAGAGTCTGATTCTGTCCAGTTTTTCTTCCTCTGCTCAGGAGCCTCTGCCGAGGGTTGCTACCAGTCGGCCATCTTCCCAGAATTCCTCTCCTTGTCATAACTTTTAAGCACCCTTCACACTCTAAGGAAAACGAAAAGGCCAAAATAATAGGACTGATCTCACACCCTCTGTGAATGTCAGGCCTCTGTGGCTGCTGAGAGAGAGTCAGGAGTCAGTACGTGCTGTGTAGGAAAGGATATAGCCTGCAGTTGACCATCTGCATACACTGTTTGCATTCACATTTGCTCAAAGAGCAAGGGTTGGCTGATTATTTTAGAGAATTGGAATTATTAGTTGGAAGGAGTGCTGTGAGGCCTCCTGAGTTCCCACTTAACCTAGATTTGGTATTTGCAAGATGTGACATGTTATGGAGAAGAAAAACTGTAGATAAGCTTACATGAAAATGAAATTAATTGTGTTTTAGTTGATTATACACACAAAAAGAAGTTTGGTTTATTTATCACATATTTTATCTAAACTGAGGGTTGAGGGAGGTTATAAAAACCAGACATAGGCTCGGCACCTGTGACTTAAGCGGCTAAGGCGCCAGCCACATACACCTAAAGTGGCAGGTTCGAATCCCTAGCCTGGGCCCACCAAACAACAATGATGGCTGCAACCAAAAAATGGCCGGGCGTTGTGGCGGGCGCCTGTGGTCCCAGCTACTTGGGAGGCTGAGGCAGGAGATTCACTTGAGCCCAGGAGTTGGAGGTTGCTGTGAGCTGTGAGGCCATGGCACTCTACCCAGGGGGACAGCTTGAGGCTCCATCTCAAAAAAAAAAAAAAAACATAAATAAAAATAAAAACCAGACATAGCATCCAGTCATAGAACTGCAAACCTGACATGAGAGTCCAGGGATGGGCTTCAGTTCATCGTGACTGGAGGGATGGCGTCTGCCTTGGCTGGGCTGTGCAGACTGATTAGGGAGCGAGTCTACGTATGATGCCTGGTGTACAGTTACTCAACAGAAGACAAATGTAATCTGGAGTGGTGTAATGGACAGAACATGGGCTGTAAGGCGCACCTCTGGGCCCCGGGGGCCTCTGTCATGAGTTCCTCACGTTTCTACCACATGTCCTTATCTCTGTGGTGGGGACAGTGCACGTCTGAGAGCTGAGAGTCCACAACACACAGTTGATGTGAGCCGATTATCAAAGCAGAGCAGTAGTGTTTCTTTTTTTTCAGGGTGTAGAAAGAGGCAAGAAACAAGTGAGATTCATGTGGCTTCTGACTAGTTCCCTGGAGGCTAAAGTACTGTGAGTCCTTGACATACTTTGCTGAGGGCCAGATTTTGGGGGGCTTCCAGATATGGCTGTATTTCAGCCTTACTGTTGGAGAAAGACTGACCTGTATGATCTGGGTCTTGGTTCACCTCACTGCCTGGCTTCTAGATCTTGGAGTGCATTAGGATCATCTTGGAACTTGTTAAAAATGTGGAAAATTGGAGCTTGTACAAGAAATGCCTGGATTAGACTCTATAATGCTGTGATCATGGAATCTGTATTTTAATAGCCCCCATGTGGTTCTGGAACAGCAAGCCCAAGCTGGCTCCTGGACTGCTGCTGGAGCCATTGATCTCAGAGTGGTTTTTGGCCCTTTCTGTAGCTTGGACACCCCAGGACGTGGGGTGCTCCCACCAGGGGTGCTGCTCCCCACGGTCTTCAGGGCAGGGGCCTGTGGTGGTTGAGAAAATGTGCCAGGTGACTCTGATCATCCTCCTCACCCACCATGCTTGCCTTGTACCTCCCCTCCCCGCTGTAGCTCCTACCTAGAGGAATGGCTTTGTAAGGCCTACTGACCTCAAAGAGATGCTAGGCAAGAGAGTCGGCTATTTGTGTTACCAGTGCCTGTGAGAGCCCTGGGCAGGCTGGACTCAGCGTTTTGGGGGATGGTAGTGAGACATTTGTTCCAGACTCCAGAGGGATGACTGTAGAGTACAGCTGATGTGAGGTGGGCCTCACTGGACTCTCACGGGAACTCGCCTTGAGAGAGCTCAGAGCCTCAGCTTTTAGCTCAGTTTAATATTGGAGGCATGTACAGGAGCAGAGAAACCTTCCCAAGGGCTATGGACTTCGTGGGAGGGCTGCTGGTGGTCTAGTCACTTCGTGGGTCACTAGGCTGTTCACCCAGGTGGGAACAACAGGCTTGTGGGTTGAGCTCTCAGGTCCAGACTTGCTAAGCTCTTGTTTCCTTTCCACTCCAGCAGGTGCATTTTCATTGTATCTTTGGTGCTATGGTTTGAATTTAATCCCCAGTGTGGCAGAATTGAGAGGAGAGGCCTTTAAGAGGTAACTGGGTCAGTAGGGCCCTTCCTCGTGAGTGGATTAATCCATTTGTGAGTTACGGGTTCACGGACAAGGGGGTCATTATGGAAGTGGGGGCTTCATATGAAGAGGAAGAGAGACCTGAGCTAGCACGCTCAGCCCTTTGCTATGCGATGTCCAGGCTGCCTCAGGACCCTGCAGCGTCCCCACCAGCTAGAGGGCTCTCACCAGAGGCAGGCCCTTGACCTTGGACTTCTTGGCCTCCAGAATTGTAAGAAATAAATTCATTTTCTTTATACATTATCAAGTTTCAGGTGTTCTAAAGCAACAGAAAATGGACTAGGACGCTTAGGATAAAAGAAGTCCTATTGTCCCATAGCCATTTCATGCATTCTTAACCTCCAGGTGGGTGGTAGGCAACCTGGTAGTGGGGATAGAGACGGGGACTAGGGTGGAGGGTTGGGTGGAGAGTTGCCCAAGGCAGGGGTGCATCCGGACAAAGTGGCCAACATGGTGAGGGGAAGGTGAATGACAGTCTCCAGTTGTTTTGAATCCTAGTAGGCAAGGGGAGCTTGTGGGCTTCTGCTTTCTAAAGAAACCTATTACTCTGTGGACTGCTCAGATTCAGTTGTGGGGATTTCAGACTCTGATTGCCCCTGAATAGCTCTGCTATGGGAAGGGAAAGTCCAATGTTTTTGAGTAGTAAAAAATAAGCATGTACTACGCTTTATTTATGAAGCTGGAATTACAAGTGTGTTTCACAGCCTGTCTTATGAGAATTTGGTGTAGCAGCCTCCATCACCAACTCACAGGTCAGCACGTGCCTTTAGTCCTTGCCCTGGCTGTGGTGGCTCAGGTGACCTCTGCTGTGTCCTGACAGAAGCTGCCAATCTGCAATAGCTGCTAACTTTGTTAGGCAAAAGGCTGATTGGCTTCCATTCCTGATGTCATTGTTTCTCATTAGCAGATCACATGTCTAGGAAAATGTCTGTTAGCACTAGGGACGAGCTAAAGAGGCTGACAGCTGTGGCTGGGAGCTGGAGAGAATTGACAGAGTGTTTTCTCTAGCCGCTTGAGGAATGAGGCTACCAACCTCAGCAATGGGGCACAAGGGTGTGGAGCTGCAGGCTTCCTTGGGAAAACCTGTCAGAGGACAGGGGTGACTTGAACCATTTGATACAAGCATTGGAGCAGCAGGTGGCACCCTCACCGGCTCCCTGCTTTATTCTTAGGAGAAGCCCAGGCCTGCCTGAGAGTTCTGGGCTTTTGTGTTTTGAGCAGAGGTCTTACGCAGTCATGCATAAAACTAAAATTGTTTGGAAACCTGATGTCAGAACTGGGCCATCCCTCATGGCTTGCGAGTAGATGGTGTGTGCAGGTGGTCAGAGGGAGCAGTGGCCACCAGCTCCTGTGTGCCTGCCCTGAGCGCACTTCTCCCTGTGGTGGCAGTGTCCACCACCCTTGCCTCTCTCTGTGCACGCGGACCAGGTGGGCAACCCACAGTCCTCACTCATCTTCACAGAACTATATTCTCCTCTTCTCTCCTGCTCTAATGAGATTGTGCTTCTGGGATGCCAGCAGGGCTGGGGAGAGGGGAGGGTCACAGTGTATTTTAAGTCTATATTTTTTGTGAGTTATGCACAGCACTTTTCCTTTTTGTGGAAAAATTTTTAGATTTGTCAGTTAAACAGATTGTGTGTGCTCTCTTAGACAGGTGTCACTACTAGCTACTGGCGGGGTAAAGAATCAAAAAGGGGTTCTTTGGCTGACAGACATCAAGTGTGGCAGCAGAAAAGTCCCAAGTTTTTTCCCTTACCTTCGTGTTCACTCAGTGGCCAAGCCAGGCCCCTATCCCATGTGTGTCAGGTCCAAAATGAGTGTTCTTGGATAGACCAACCTGTGCACCAGTTACGAGTGGGTGTGGCTATAGTGGATGCTCAGTCTGTGGGGGCTTAAACACTGGGAGTATGTTTATCTCGTAAATAAGAAGTCGGGAACCAGATTATTCCAGGCAGGTACGGTAGCTTGGCGTATCTCTATATACATTGTACCTCTGCTCGGGGGGACAGGATGGCTTCTGTGCCTCCAGCCGTCACATTAGTTTTCCAGTTAGGAAGAAAGAAGGGCAAATAGTCTTATTTTAGTGAAATTTTATTATTTTGTCTGGGAAGGCTACCTTCTCTGGGAACTCTCTGTGGCAAATTGTGTCACAGGGCTACCTCTGGCTGAAAGGAACACTAGGATAGTACGTGCTTTTAGCCGGGCACGTGACCACCTCAAACAAAATTAGGATTATGGAATTAAAGAAGAGGGGGCTGGATGCTGCTCAGGAGTTGAGAAAAGCTTTTGTAGCATGGTGCCTTAGAAAGAGCCCAACTTCTAGACCTTGCTAACCCTGGGGTCAGATCCCCTAGGTCCTCTTTCTGTGACCCTGAACACATCATTGAGCCTCTGTGAGCCTCAGTTTCCTCAGCTGTCAAATGGCACACATCTCTTAGAGTTGTTAGGATGCTTTAGTACTGTGTAAGCAAAGCACCCTAACATGCTCTGGCAGCTGGAAGACGGTCAGTAAATTTTCTTTGTATTATGCCAGACTCCACAAAAATGCACAAAAGACTCTGCTCAGGTGACTGATAGGAGTGGAAAGGACAGAAGTGGCAATGAGGGATACTCAGCAGAGAGCTTTTGAGCCAGGGATGCTGGCTGCTGCTGGGTTGCCAGGATTCCACCTTTTGCCAGTGCCGGCAGTGGGATGAGGAGTGTTTGAGACCAGGCATTCCTTTATTACAGAACAGACTTTCCATCCCCTCTGACTATCCCCCCTGGCTCAGGAGGTGAATTTGTGCTTGGAGGGAAGGTGCAGGTTCTCCGTGCTGCCTGGTTTGTGTTCTTGCTAACTGGGGCCTGTGTGAGGCAGAGCATGTAGGGCAGGCGTTCTTAGCAGACTCGAAGCGCCCCTGTGCTCAGCAGTGCCACCTTCCTTGTCAAGTCTCAGGGAACTTCTCTGGAGGCTGTGCTGCTCTGTTCTCTCTTAAGACCTGGATGGTTGGGGAGGGCAGGTAAGGGGTATTGTGGAGGAGAGCAGATATGCCTGGCAAATCCCTTGCATGAGACATCACTAGGCAACAAAGTTCTGATGCCACTGGGGGAGGCAGTGTCTGTGGAGTGGCTTCTGCTTGGTGCTTTTGTCCTTGCCTCACACGACTGCCAGAGCCGCCTTGCTGGGCCCCAGGGACTGCTCTCCCTCTTACTCATGCTGACTCTGCCCTCGCTGTCCTCCTGCCCTGTGGATCGGCCCCTTCCCCTTCCCTAGCACACCTCTTTCTGTGCTTTCCCTCCTGGTGTGGAGCCGTTTGTTTTCCTCCGAAGCCCCAGCGCCTGCCCTGCCACAGGGCCCTGCACCTTCTCCGCACCCTTCACCTGGTTGATGGCAGGTGGTTCTCAGGTGCATCCAGGCCAGGATCAGCCCAAGATCCTCTGTTCTCAGGGGCCCAAGTGTTAGACAATGTTGAACATGGGGCCCATTCTCTAGTTGACTGGTTGGACATGATGTCGGCCCCTTATCTTCACTCTGACACACGCTGGACATTAATAGAAATACATCGCCAGGGCACGCGTGCAGAATGTCAAGCAGCCTGGCCGGCCAGCGCGTTCCACAGCCCATTGTGCACTTAACCTCTCCGGAAGAGGCTTTTGATGAGTAATGAGAAACTGTTAACTCCAGGCAGCTGGGTATGTGGCAGGTTTTCTTTTCTTTTCCCCTTCTTCGTCTTTATGGTGCTTGCTTATCCTTCACTCTAGAGGAGGGGCTTTGCCACTTCAGGGTTTTTATTTAATCCACTGCAGTGTGGGTAGCAGTCTGCTGGCACTGGGGAGGGGGATCAGGGGTCATGAGAGCCGTCACCTCAGCCTGAGGCATCTGGCCCTGGGTTTCTGGCTCTGGTCCCAGGTTCATGGCTGTGCACAGGCCTGTTGGGACCACTGGCTGCTTCTCTTCTGGGACACTCTGAACTTTAGGAGATGCTTTCATTTTTCCCCTTCATCTCATTTCTTTTTCCTTCCTTAAGAGCTGCTGGTAATTCCTCAGTTTTTTTGACTGGAGTCCAACGCTGAGGAGAAGAATGATTCACTCAGAAGATCTGGGTCTTGGTGTGGTCTAGGGCAGCCAGGGTCTGTGTGGGGGCCCTGCAGGTGTTGTGGGAGGTAAGTGCTTGCAGCTCATCTCTGCTCTCACTGCCTGCAGGAGCTCCATACATGTTCAGTTTCCCCAGCGTGAGGTGAGGTAACAGTGCCATTTGTAGAGTCAGCGTGGAGTTCAAGTGAAATAAAATTCAGTCTCTGGGAAAATGTCTGGACTGCAGTAGGTTCTCAACAAAAACACGTAAAGCATTCATGGCCATTGGCTTCCAGATCCCGTGTCTCAGGCTTGTTAGTAGCATCCCTGCGTTTCACCTGTGCCCGTTGGTGTTCTCTTCCTGATGGCACATGTCCTTCCTCAGTCCCACTGACTTCTGCCTTGGCTTTTATTGGGACTCTTGGCCTCGTGCATGTCCCCACGCACGGGGTGCTTACTGACAGCCGCCTACAGCCAGCACCCTGCTGCCCTCTGTGCCCAGGTCCTTCCTCCATGCCCACTTAGCCAATTTCAGCCTGAGGAAGCACTGCAACTACTTTCTCTGTGCCTGGGCTCTTGCGGGCTGCTAGAGACAGTGATGGTCTGGACAGATGGGTTCCAGATGTGCGTTTGTGTTCTCTGACCTCCTTGGTGTCACCCTAATGGCTACTGGAGTAGCCTTCCTTTCACTCAGCCCCAGCGAGTCCTGTGACTATCCCGGCTGTACCCACTCACTCAGCTCTCACCACACCTGCCTCACTGCCCGCTCTTCCTTGCTCCCAGCTCAGAAGTTTATCTTCTCTTAGAGGTGCCTTATCGCTTGACCTGGACCTAGCTCCCTTCCTTCCTGCTTCCCCCGCTCACTCCCAGCCTGAAATCAACACCCCTTTCCCAGACAGCTCCTTTGGTTTCCTGGCTCTTCTTTTCCTTTGGGATAAACTCTCTTGGAATCACAGTGGTAAAGTTTTAATCTTGCTTTTCAGATTCATTACAACTTGGCTTTCCTGTCTGTTTCAGTTTGGCTTGATCTCAGACACCACCATGATCATCTTTCCAACCAATCGAATAATTTTTGTCACATTTCCTCCAGGGGGTATTTGACACCAAGAAGCCAGTCTTCCTCTAAGCTGTGGCTTCTGCTGCCCTCTGTGCTCCAGCTGCCCTTCCCCGCTCTGCGGGCTCCATCTGTGTTCACTGATCGGCTCTGTTGCTGTGCTGAGCATCCAGAAGTCACAGTCCTGGCCCTGCAGGGGCCTGTGGTCCAGTTGGAGAAACAGACATTAAACCAGTAACTTTGCATTGAATTATCAGCTGAAATTAAGTGTGATGCTGTTGAAGAACAAAGTTTAGATAAACAAATAAATGGTAGTGCCCTAATTTAGACTTTGAAGTTAGCAAAGGGTTCTTTCAGGGGTGGGTGTGGGAGCTAGGCCAAGGGCAAGGTAGGAGAGCACATGCTAGGTCTGGGACCAGCGTACTCTGTGAGCTTATGGAGCTCCCAGCAAGCAAGGATGAGAGTGAGGGGCAGGGCTCATGGGCATGGCGGGAAGTTGGGGGCCTAAGATGCGATAAGGAGCCTGTGAAAGGTTTTCACAAAAGTTCTGGGGAGGATGGCTTAGAGTGGGCAGGAAGCCCCCCAGAAATCCTGCAGAGGGATCACAGTAACCCAGAGTGAGGACAGGAACAGCAACTGGGGAAAGAATTACACAGAGAAGGAACTGATGTGTTTGGTGAGGACTGGGTATGTGAGGTGAGGGAGATGGAAGTGTTGAGAATGATTCTTGGGTTTCTGCCCTTGTCTGACAGGGAGGTACCTCTGCTTCCCTACCTCTAAGTCCTTAGATCAGTTAGGGTGCAGACTGAGCCTCTGTAACAGAGAGGCCCAGATACAGTCACTAAGAAAGACGTGTTTCTCTTTCACGTAGCAGAGGGTGGGTAGGCTGTCCCAGCCTCGGCAGCTGTGAGTTAAAGTGGTTGTTCTGGTTCTCTCCAGGTCCTGCCCATGGGAAAGGGGAAGGGGCCAGTTCTGAGTGTGTACCCATTTGGTTATTTTAAGGGCAAGACCAGAAGTGGGAGATGTGTCCTCGCTGCAGGTTGTCTAGGAAATGTAGCCTAGCTAGGTGGCAGCCCAGACGTCATACCAGTGTGGGGGGAGAGCATGGCTGTTAGACGACAGTTGGAAATCTGCCACTGTTGTCTGTGCTTGTCCCCTTTAACAACTCCACCGTCCACCCTGGCCTGACCTCTGTTCTGGGGACCCCCAACCATGGTCCCCACGGTAACAGTTCATGACCTGTTAGGGAGCAGGGCACACAGTAGGAGGTGAGTGGAAGCTTCATTGGGTATTTATAGCCTCTCCCTGTAGGACCTGTCACTACTTGAGTTCTGCCTCCTGTCAGGTAAGTGGCAGCATTACACGCTCACGCTCATAGGCGTGGCAACCCTGCTGTCAACTGCACACTCGAGGGGTCCAGGTCCTGCCCCTTGTGAGAGTTTGTGATCATCTGATGCAGAGATGGTGATGTGCTTGAATCACCCTGAACCATCCTCCCCTACCCTGGGCCATAGAAAAGTTCTCTTCCATGAAACTAGTCCCTGGTGCCAAAAAAGTGGAGGACCAGTCCTTTAGGTGCCTTCAGTGACCCCAGGTGGAGGATGTCCAGTACGGAACCTGTCTTCTCCTTAAACCTGGGCTTGAATCCTTTACAGAATATCTTGCTGTTGTTGTGACACTTGGTGCTCCACATGGAGTAATGAAAGGGTTCCACCCAGACATCCACGGTGATGTTTCTGGGGAGCAAGGGGCAGAAGTCTCACAGAGTTGAGTTGTCATTGACTTTTTCTTCCTGGTGGTCAGCTGACCTGAGGGCTTCCACTGAGACCTCAGATATGTGTCTCTATTGTTCTGAAGATTATCTGTCAAGATGCTGACCATGGCAAAGCACACAGCTCTTCCCTGGCCATCTGTTCAAAGTTCGGCCTCGGCCAAACCTCACAGAGGGACAGGGTTTTCCACCAGATCAGATGGAATCAGAGAGATGTCCTCCAGAGCTGGGGACTCCCTCCTGGAAGCTGCACTGGGGTGAGGACTGAGATCCAGGTCCAAGTCAGCCTGGCTGGTCTGAAGTCTCTGCTAAGGTCTGGTCCTGGATGATCGGGGCTACTTCTGGGCCTGGGCACCACTGAGCTTCTTTCCAATCCCTCCCTTAAGTGGGCAGACCCACTCAGCTTTCGTGCTAATTCCCTTTGCAATGAGCTTGAACTTTCCCTTGTCCCAGTTAAAGCCAGCCCATTAGCACTGGCCCATCTGTCACCATAAATGAAAAATTCTTCTAACAAGTGGGCAGGCAGTCTTCCCATGCTAATGAGGAATCTATGAAATTCCTCCAGGGATTTGGCAGCACAATTGTGGGTCCTGCTGTTGCCCTTTCTGCAGGAAAGCACAACTGACCAAGTGTAGCTTGTGCTCTGTGCTGACCCCAGCATGACCTCTTTGGCCTCTGGACGCTTTGGGAGGATAGGAGGAATGGTGGTGGGGGGTGTCCTTATCTTTCTTGCACTCCGGTTGTCCCTGGGGTTACCACCAGTGCTGAAGGAAAGGAAAGTATGTGTTTCTGTCCTTTGTCCAGGCCTTACAGGACCTCCGGAGGGCTGTCTTCTTTCCTCCCTGTGGCTAGTGGTGCCCTGTGGACACAGTTGCTTTTTGTTCGAAATAAGAATTTGCCTGCACTGTCCTCACTTGATTCTTGTCTTTGCTCCTCTAGAGTAGGAGTCTTAGGGTTTTCGGATGGAGAGTTTAATTTATTTATTCTTTTGTTATGTCTAGCAGCTGGAATTGGAGGCGGTGACACAGTGTGGATTCAGAAGCCGCATTGCCTGGGTTCACATCCTGCTTCCCAGTTATGCTTCTGCAGAAGTGCCCCTTTTGTTAAGTGGGGCTGGTGATAGGGCCTTGTTCTAGACTGTTGTAAGGACTCCTTGAGCTAAGTAGGAAAAGTGCGTAGTGTGGTGGTGGGCACACACAGTCCTTGGTAACTGTCACCTCACATTTTCATCTTGATTATGTACAGTTGACTATTTGTGCACAGCCCTGTCGTTTACCAGGCGTGCTCCTTCAAGACTCCTGGCCTGCCCAACTCGGGAATATCTCCTCATGTGTGACAGAATTTGCTCACTTAATGGCCATGTGGTAATCACAGGTTTAGATCAGAGTTTTAGGATAAGGCCAGAGCCCAGAACCTACATGTCTGGGTGGGGACACTCTGGGACTGGAGGTTGGAATTGGTATACCTGCCCCCTGCATTTCCTGTGTTTGATTAGGGGCAGGTGTGGGTATAGGAAAGGTGGGGAAGGAGGCCAGGCTCTGAGAACACCGCTGACTCCTTGTGTTTCATTCTGTCACTGGTCCTTGGGGATCTGCTTTTCCCAACAGTGATGGTGAATGAAGTCCAGGAGCTGCTGGGCGGGGTCTTGTCTGAGCAGCCCCTTTTCTGGGTTCTGGCCTCATGCTGACCTGCGTGTGGAGCAGAGCCCACTAGGTGGCAGTCCTGGGCCACTTGTCGGCTGGGAGGACAGGAGTGTGGGGAGCAAGCCTGATGAGAGTGGGGACCCGGGGCTGCCCATGATGGGGTCCTCTGAGGGCCTGTAAGTGGTAACTTTGAGACTGATTGAATCTGGCTGAGAAGGCTGAAAGGCCCTTTATCTGGGGTCTGATCTTCTACCTCTCCTGCTGTCTTTTGCTGGGAGACCTAGATTTTTAGCCTTAACTGTCCTCTTTTTGTTATGGCTGTCCTGGGGGCTAGTGCAGGTCACCAGGTCAGTGCTGTCCCTGGGGGACTTCTAGCCCCTTTAATGCTACTGGTGAGGGAGGAGACCCCTTCTTCTCTTGCCTCATCGGGAAAGTTGCTGATGGCTTAGCTTAGGTCTAGGAAAATGCAGAGCAGGAACAGTGGGGCTAGATGAGGAATGTGAGATGCCGGAGCGGAGCTCTGTGATGGGCGGGGCTTGGGATTCGCCCCTCACGCCCAGGTTACTTTGTTCCCAGACCTGGTATGTCACACTGCTTTTCCTTTCCAAATACCCAAGATTAAGACCAAATTAAGAGCTGAGTCTGTGGACTGCTTCTGGCAGATGGTGGTAGGGTAGGAGGGTGCTTTCCTCAGCTCCTCTCTGGGTAGCTGGCGGCACCCTGTAAGTGCCTTTTCCTTCACTGCCTTTTGCAAAACAAGCAGATTCTGACTTTGATGTGGGCGGATGGACTGCCATGATTTTGGCAGTCAAATATGTTTTCCAAAGGCCCAGAGAAGGGACACAGAGAAATCAGCAGCTAGCATAGCAGTGACTTGAACTTCCTATGATGAAGAGCTGTGGGTTTAAGGAACCTCAGCTTTATATCCAGATATGGCCTTTCTCGCTCACTTCTGCACAGAAGCCAAGGTTTGAGCAGCAGGAGCTATGTCCTTTTGCCCTCTTGGAAGCTGAGGCGGAGGGATGTACGGGCACTTGTAACCTGGTGCACATCATTCCGGTGACATTCTGGTGAGTGTACTACAGCCTGTCCGCCGCCTGCCGTAGCAGAGCATTGGCTGACAGTGACACTGGGGTGGAGCTCTGTGAACACTGCATGGGCCTCTGAGCCCGTGGCTTCAGCAGAGAGTTCTCTCAGCCTTACCGGGCCCTTGGCATTCTTCTCCCAGATAAAGATCAGCAGCTTCTGCCTCTTTTTCCTTCATCTCCTTCCCCTCCCTGCATCTTTCTGTTGTGCAGGCACATTGCCCGGAGCAGCAGGTGTGAAGAGAGGACCTGTGGGCTCTGTTCCTGCTCTGTGGGTGAAAGCTCTTCAGCCCGAGTCTGGGTGGCTTGGGGCACCAGTGGTGTGGCATATACCTGCCAAGTGCCACTGAAGGTGTGCCGCCTGAGAGATACAGCAGGGTGGGCTGAGTGGTGCCTGCTTTCCTGAGGGACCTTTGTCGGAAGGCATTGCTTGAAAGAGGTATACAAATTCCAACTGAGGGGAGGGGATCCTACTGGGATTACCCAAGTGACTCCTTAAGAGAGTCACAGCAGCGTTAATGTCCCTGTGACCCCAGCCGGCAATCTCTGGTTTATCCACACTAGTTCATAAAATAGTCAGAGCACTTAGAGCTCTAGTTCTTTGAATCACCATCTGAACTACCCCAGTGGTAGAAACAAGTCTGAAAAATCTCATCTGCGTTACCGAAACAAGTTGTGTGGCCTTGGTTAAGTGTCTCAGGGTATCAGTGTCTCCACCTGTGACTTCCCAACGTCTTCAGAGTGCCTGGCTCAGTGCTGTGGGGGCCCTAGGTCCTCAGCACTCATGCTCTCTGGGATGTGCTGCCAGCATTTGGCTGTGGTTAGGCCTTGCTTTTCTTCAGCCCCAAAGCCATGTATGCAGCCATTTGGGGATGCACAGTTGTCCCTCTGTACATCTGGGCCTGGACACTTAGGCCCCCCCCCCCCCATGGCTGAGCTCTTTCTAAGGCACTGGCTGCTGGTAGAGGAGTGAGCTGAGGAAAGGAGGCGAGCCTGTCCAGGAACATCCTTCTGACGCTTCCTCTCCAAAGTAGGCTTCTTCTCACAGCTCAGCTGCCAAAGTGAGAATGTTGTGTGCTCACCCTAATTGGTTTTCAGGGGAGATTGATTTTTGCTTGTGTAATTGCTGTGAGGAACCCTGATGTACCTCCAGATGAATTTTGTTTTTAGTTACCACAGAATCCACCCACCACCTTTTCTAGAAGGACATGTGTAGGAGCCCTGGAGATGAAATGGTAGGCACCTGTAGAACTTTGTTGCCTTGGAGGCTATCCCTTAAAACAGTACCCTGGTTAAGAAGCTGATGGGCAAGAGGGGAGATGGCCACAAGGAGGGCAGCTGTCTTCCTGGCCTGGCGTCCTCCCAGTGGTGGTAGTGTGCTCCTGGGGAAGGGGAGAGTGGGCAGGTGTCTCAGAATATGCAGAACAGTCGCCTGGAAAGGGGACAGGCACCTGCTTGCTCTGAGGCAGAGGAAAGAGGAGCGGTCATAAGTAGTGTGTCAGAGAGGGTGAGGAGGAGAAAGGGTTAAGAGAAATCAGAGCTGAGAAAAACACTCTGACAGCTCTCTGCTGGGGTCTGCCCTGAGTGATATGCCTTCAGGTACAACTCCTCAGAGCTGGGAGTGGGCTTCCCAGGTTCCCAAGCCCTTGTAGCTCAGACCTGTCTCACTGTGCAAGGCAGCCTGAAGCCCAGGTGAGGTGACAGGCCCAGTCTGAGAACGTGGGTAATGCCCAGGTCTCTGAGTCCCTGGGCATCTGTGTTGGGGCCTTGGGGTTATATTCCTGGCTGGAGGGTCATCTCTGAGGCACCGCATGCTCCAAGAAACATCTTTCATGGCATTCCTTGAAATCCTGTAGTTTCACTAGGCTCCCCAGGGATTCAGCAGTGTCTCTGTATTTGAGTCACTGTAGCTCTGTTTTTGGCAGCCCAATTATTTAGACTTGACAGGGAGGCACAACTGTCTCATTACATGCAGGTATACTTGTGTGGCTTAAAAAATGGAACATTCCATTAGTCTAAAAAAAAGAGAATACCGATTGCCTCTTTTATTCATAAACTCAAAGTATCAAAATTTGCAGTCATTAAATTTATGAAATTGTCAGCAAAGTCATTCCTTGCACTTGTAATTGTGCAGCGTCCGGGTGTTGGTGGTACTGTGGAGTGTCCGTGTGTGCACGCCTGTGCCTTTGTGTGTGTTTATAGACTCAGCCACTCCTTATGCCTGGTCCTGGGCTGGGTGCTTTGTGTGTGCTTTCTCTTCTGATTCTCACAGTACTCCTGGTAGGCAGGGACAGTTTTACCTTTTTGTAGATGACACTGAAGCTCAAGGACTTTCAGTAAGTTGCCCAAGGAGGTTGGCCCTGAGCTGGGCCGCGAGGGGAGTCCAGGTTGCAGCAGCTGCTCTGCCTTCTAGGTATTGGTGTTGGAGAGCCAGGTGGACATTCAGGTGGACATTGTAGCTGGAGCACAGGACAGAGCTGCCCATTCTGGACTGGGACTGTGTACCAGCCACTCTGCCCACCCACACACAGCCCCATGCATTAGAATCTGGGGCAGGGGTAGGTAGAGAAAGGAAGCGGAGATTATAGAAGTCTCTTGGGTGCTTTTGTTAAATACGCCGACTTTTGAGAATCAGTAGTTTTTGTAAAGGGAGAAAGATGAACATTATTAAAATCCTTCTCCTTTGTCTTCACAAGGGCTGTTGGGGAGCTGTGGACAGCTGGAGAACCTGGCACCCTGCAGCAGAGAGGTGTCCCTCAGCCTCTTCCGCATTCCGCCTGAACCAGAGAGGGTTCTGTCTGTCCTGACTTGTGTGCTGTAACTCAGCGCTGCAGTGGAATTGGTATCTCACCAAATACTTTTTAGCATTGTATCCCTTTGTGAACCTAGGTTTCTTTCTGCTCTAGCATACCCACTCCACCAGGTGGTGGTCCTGGGTGGTCTCGGGCTAATTACTGAACCCCTTTGGTCTGAGTTCTTCATTTTAGTGTCATGCAGCTTCGCAGGGTATGAGGACTAAATGGGAAATCATTCAGCTGATGTTTATTGAGAGCTTTCTGTACACCGTACTCTGTTCCAGGCACTGGGCAGCATGGACAGAACAGAGCTCTTCCCCTTTATTGCTTATATTCTAGCTGTGGGGAATATAAGCATGAGGAGACGGCCGTGAACAGATGGTGGGTCAAGTGGGAGGCGCTGGTGGTTAATCTGAGTTTCATTACCTGATTGTATCTTATTAGTGAAGGCAAGATTCGTGTGTGTTTTCACTTGTATTCCTGTGCATCTGTAAATTAACTAGTGCTGTTACAAATTTCTACCTCATCTTCCATTCTGTTTTAGCATGGGGAAAAAAAAATCTGAAAAATCAAACACATTCATGTTTTCCTTGATAAAATTGCAGGTTGTACAAATCCAAGAATCCAAAATATGAAATGCTCCAAAATCTGAGATGATACTCAAAGGAAATGCTCATTGGAGCATTTTAGATTTTGGTTTGGGATGCTCGTAAACATAACGCAAGTATTCCAAAATCAGAAAAGGGTCCAAATCTGAAACACTTTGGTCCCAAGCATTTCCAATAAGGGATATTCATCCTGTACCTGGGGACGTTGCCTCAAGGAAAAAAGATATAACTTGTCAGGAGAAGATCTGGGGAAAGATATTTAACACAAATAAAGCAGGGATGAGGTGGTGCTGGGGCAAGGGGCTAAAAAGAGGGGAAATGTTATTCTGGAACGATAATCTAAAAAGTAAAGGGCTTTGTTTATGGTGAATAGATCCTTGTGAAAGAAGAGCTTGATCACAGACTCCTTCAGCAAGCTCAGACGAGCACTAGGAGACATTTCTTGAAGACTGAAAAATAAGAAATGCTACTTTTGCACAGAGCATGGGCACCTTGAGGTAGATACCGTGAGGGGGTACAGGCTAGAACCCTAAGCCAGTTTTAGAAAAGTCTTGGATCAAAGTTGCAAATGTAAATGCCTTTCCGGGACAAGCAGGCCACAGAAAAAAGGAGAAATGGCAATAAAATGCAGTAGGACGTGGTGAGGACCCGCCGACGTGGAGCAGCACCCGGAGCTCTGGGAGTGTGAGCCCGGGGTGCCACGCTGCAGATGTACATTTTTATGTGAATTTTTATGTGTCAGCAACTAATTGAAAATTAAAAAAAGAAGAGGAAGAGAAAGAAAAAGAATCTGTGTGGTATAAACAAAACAAATCTGAAGGGTTAAATAGGCCCCAAAGGTTCCTTGGGTTATGAACTCTAGTTTGTATGAGCCCACCCTCAGGTCTTTTGTGGGGAGATTGCAGGTTTTCGGTAAGTTTATGAGCTGGAATTTGAGACTGGGTGAACTCTTGGGCCAGCCCCCTGTGACCTTGTTGATAACCTTCAGTTTGTCATCTGTGAACTAGGCCACCTCCAGCTGCTCCATGTCTGTGGGGAGCTTTAACATCTTGATTAAAAGGCCCCCGCTAAATAGCAAAGACACCCCTAGTGAATTGAGGCCTCCCATGGTCTTCGGTGTCCATCAGCAGGTGCTGCCCCCCATGTCCACTCCAGCCTGTAGCTGTATCGGCTGTTTTTAGCTCTTGGGTAACTCTATTAACCACATCCACCTCCCCGTGCCACTTGTCTGTTTGTTTAATTATGTAAATGACATCACAGATCACAGTGGTGCTGAACTACATCTCGTTTTCTCACAGCAAATCACAGCATGTTTCACTGTGTCACTGGCCATCCATTCAGTCTAGAGGTAGACGCAGTGGAGGGTCACTGCTTCCTTCTTGGAAGGAGAGTCACTCAGGAAAAATGGAGTTTTCTGTAAAAAGGATTTCACGGGATGGATGTGGGTTGCTCAGAGCAGTTGGCATTGTTCTGTTAACTTAAGATGTGGGGTTTGTGCCGATTCTTCTTCACCTGTTGGCTTTGGTTCTCAGGTTTGTATGTAATGTGATTTTTGAACTGGAGGAGGAGGATGAGTGGGGCAGCAAGTCTGTCCTTTCCCAGGTTGCCTGTAGGAAGGATGGCTCTGAAACCACCTTCTTTTGCGTTACCCCAGGGGCAGAATTTCTTCTTCGAGAACGTTCACCCTGCCTCCTGTATGCTGTAGTTTAATCTTATTCTCTGACGACTGATGTTCAGTAGAGCAGGTGGTGGCCACCTTCCTAGAAGACTTCGTTTCTGTGCTCTTGCTGTCCTCTCCTCTCTCCCCTGCTGCTTGCGGTCAGCGCCTCTGCATGTTGAGTTTGGGTATTTGACCCTCCAGACTTCATGTTGAACTTTGATCCCCAGGGTTGGAAGGGGGGCCCAGTGGGAGGTGTTTAGGTCAAGGGGTTGGACACTTCATGAATAGGTTAACGCCCTGTGGTTTGGGTGAGTGAGTTCTTGCTCTGCTGGTCCCCTGGAGAGTTGGTTGTCGAAGAGCTGGCCATTGCACCCCTTTCTCCTTTGCCACGTCATCCTGCACACAGCCCTCCTCTTTGCCTTCTGCCGTGAGTGGAAGCAGTAGGAGGCCCACGTCAGAAGATGTTGGTGCCAGCTTCTTATACTGCCTGCAGAACTGGGAGCCAAATAAGCCTCTTTTCTTCATAAATTACCATGCCTCAGGGTTTGCTTCACAGTAACACACATGGCCTAAGATAGTCTGCTGCCCTCGCCTGTCCAGCCCTGTGGCCCCTGCATCCCTGCCGCCTTCTCTTACTGCCTTCTACTCATTGCCTCCTCATTTGTGGAGGTTTTGTGATCTGATCGTCATCCTTACTCTTCTCTCAAATGATTCACTTGGGTTCCTGCCAAATCGGGACTCTTCTCCAAGTCTGCTCTGCCAGTGTTGTTAGTGTCAAGTCATGTAAGAGTCAGATGCAGGTATTGTCATTTGATCTATAAATGACCCACGTATCTCGTCTCCTAAAGATAAGAGTCCCCTTCTGCCCACCCACAGTACAACAGTCCTGCTCCACCTAGTAACAGGCCAGGCAGCTCTCCTAGCTGTCCCAGGCATGGCCTGTGTAGCTGTCTGCAGAATCTCAGCGTTCAGTCAGAGTCATGCATTCCCGGTCGTTGCTGTGTCTCTGTTATGTGCTTTGATCTAGACAAACAGTTGTCCAGGCCCAGCTTAGTCTTTTATGACACTGACGTGGTCAGAGAGGCAGCTAGTGGTTTTGTACAGGGTTGCTAAGTTGGATTTATCTGCTGTTTTCCTTGTGATTGGATTCAGGTTAAATGCCTCAATCCAGATGACCACTGAGCACTCTTGTGTCCTTCTCTGTGTCACATCTGGAGATGCCTGACGCCAGTTTTCCCACTGTTGATAAGAGTGAAGTGGATTATTTGGTTAGGGTGGTGTATACCAGATTTCTCTATAGTATAGGTACGTTTGAAGTTAATAAGTAATCTTTGATGTGATGCTTTGAGACTGTGGAATATCCTGTTTCCAAACAAACTTTTATGATTTTCTACCCATTGACAGTTCTTTATGTTTTTTAAATTATTCCTTTATTGTGGTAAAATGTATATAAAATTTACCATTTTAACCATTTATGATTCCAGACTGAAACTATATCTGTTAAATAATAATTCCCGTCTCCCCTCAGTCAAACTGAAACTACACCCACTAAACAGTATTTCCCCTCTCCCCTCAGCCACTGGCAGCCACTGCTCTGCTTTCTGTCTCTATGAGTTTGACTACCTTTGAGACCTAAAGCAGAATCATACACTGTTTTTTTGTAACTGATTTATTTCACCTAACATAATGTCTTGAAGATTCATCCACGTTGTAGCATGTTCCCAGAATTTTCTTCCTTTCTATAGCTCAGTAATACTCCGTGGTATGACTGTGCCACATTGGTTCATCTGTCAGTGGACACTTGAGTTTCTTCTGCCTTTCGTGAATAACAATGCTGTTATTAATAAGAGTGTACAAGCGTCTCTTCAAAACCTTGCTTTCAGTTCTTTTGGGTGTAACCCAGAAGTGAAATTGTTGGATCATACAATATTTTTACTTATTTCTTTTTAATTAATATTTTGTTTTTAATATTTTTAGGAACTGCCATTATACTTTTCATAGCAGCTGCAGCATTTTACATTCTTACCAATACTTTATGAGTTTTCCAGTTTCTCCACATACAGTATTAATCAACATTATTTTCCTTTTTATTTTTTTTAAATCACAGCCATCCTAGGAGGTATGAAATGGTATCTCATTGCGTTTGTTTTGCGTTTCTCAAATGACTAATGGTGCTGGGCATCTTTTAATGTGCTCATTGACCAATTGAATGTCTTACTTGGAGAAATCTTTATAGAGAGTGTTACCCATTTTTATTTTTATTTTTGTTATTGAGTTGTAGGAGTTCTTTATTCTAGGTAAAAGTGTTTAATCAGGTATATGATTTGCAAATATTTTCTCCCATTTTTGTAGACTGTCCTGTCACTTACTTGATAATATCCTTTAATGCTCTAAAGTTTTTAATTGGTTGTCAGTTTATCTATTTTTCTTCTGTTGCTCATGCTTTTGGTGTTGTATCAAAGAGTCATTGCCAAACCCAAGGCTTTCCTTTTGGAGTTTTATAGTTTTAGCTCTTATATTTACGTTGTTGGTTTATTTTGAGTTAAATTTTGTAGAGATGTGAAGTTGGGGGTCCAACCTCATTCTTTTGCTTATAGAAATCCAGTTCTACCAGCACCATCAGTTGACGGATTGTTTTTCCACATTGATCTTGACATCTTTGTCAAAACTCAGCTGGCCATACATGTGTGGGTTTATTTTTGAACTCTCAATTCTGTTTATCATTGAGCTGGTGTCACACTGCTGGTTTTTATAATTTTTACTTTTCAGAGACAGGGTCTCTCACTCTGTCATCCAGACTGGAGTGTTATGGCTTCATCATGGCTTCTTACAGTATCATACTCCTGCCTTAGCCTTCTAAGTAGCTTGGACTATAGGTGCATACCACCATGTCTGACTAATTTTTCTTGTTCAGTGTTTTTAAATTTTTTGGTAGAGACCAGGTCTCATTTTGCCCAGGCTTGTCTCAAACCCCTAACCTCTTGCATTGGCCTCTCTGAGTGCTAGGATTACAGACGGGAGCCCCCACGCCTGGCTGCCACAGTGTTTTGATTACTCTAGCTTTGTAGTAGGTTTTAAAATGAGAAAATACTGAATCCTTCAACTTTGTTCTCCTTGGGCATTACTCACAATTCATGAATTGAATAGTTGGGTAGTTTTGTTAGGGCTGATATAACAAAGTACCTCATATTAGCCTGGCTTTATAAAACCCAGAAACCTATCATAGTTTTGGAAGTTAGAAGGTCAAAACTGAGGTGTCAACAGGACCATGTTCTCTCTGAAGGATCTAGAGGAGAATCCATTCTGTGCTTTTGTCTTAGTTTAGTATTTGCCAGTAATCCTTGGTGTTTCTGGCTTGTAGCTGTGTAATTCCAATCTCTGCTCCATCTGCATGTGGCATTCCTCCCTCTGTTCTCTGTCTCTGTGTCCCAATTTCCCTCTTCTGGAAAGGACACCAGTTGTATAGGCCACCATAAGCCAGTATGACTTTATCTTAATTATCTCTGCAAAGGTTCTATATGTAAACAAGGTTACATTCTAAGGTTCTGGTGGACGTGAGTTTTGGAGGGAGGGATGCTGTTCAACCCAACACAGTTGACATGTTACCAGTGTTAATTCTTTTTATTCATAAACATGGGGTGCCATTCCTTTTATTTGGGTCTTTTAGAAGTTTCTTCCAGCAAAGTTTGTAGTTTTTGGTGTATAAGTCTTTCACATCTTTGGTTAAATTTACTTTTAGGTATTTTATTTTTTTAGAGGCTAACATAAATGAAAATGCTATCTTAGTTCTTCTTTTGGAGTTTTTGTTGCTTCTGTATAGAAACACAATTGATTTTTGAGTGTTGATCTTATAACCTGAAACTTTGTTACATACGTTTATTCTAATGGCTTTTTATGGATTCCAAGGATTTTCTTCCTACATAAGGTCATGTTGTCTGAAAATAGGGATTGTTTTTACTTCTTTCTTATCTGTTTGGATGCCTCCTTTTTCTTTCTCTTATTTAATTGATCCAGCTAGAAATGCCAGTTAAATTTTTGGTAGACTGAAACAGGATCTGCATATGTCACCACTCACAAACTTAATTCACAATGGATAAGAGACTTAAACCTAAGACGTGAAACAATAAGAATTCTAGAAGAAAATGTTGGAAAAACTCATAGATATCAGCCAAGGCAAAAAAGGTATGAAGAAGACCCCAAAGGCAATCATAGCAACAATAAAAATTAACAAATAGGACTTGATAAAATTAAAAGCTTCTGTATAGCCAAGGAAACGGTCAATGGAGTGAATAGACAACTGACAGAATGGGAGAAAATATTTACATGCTATGTATTCGATAAAGGGCTGATAACCAGAATCTATAGAAAAGTTAAAGGCTCAGCGCCTGTGCTTACGGGCACCAGCCATATATACTGAGGGTGGTAGGTTCAAACCCAGCACAGGCCAGCTAAACGACTGCAACAAAAAAATAGCCTGGCATTGTGTCAGGCACCTGTTGTCCCAGCTACTTGGGAGGCTGAGGCAAGAGAATCACTTAAGCCCAAGAGTTTGATGTTGCTGTGAGCTGTGACACCAGGACACTCTACTGAGGGTGACATAGTGAGACTCTGTCTAAAAAACAAACAAAAAAAAATTTCAAGTGAATCAGCAAGAAAAAATGTGGACCAAAGACATGAATGGAAACTTTTCAAAAGGAGATAGACTCATAGCCAATAATCATATGAAAAAATGTTCAACCTCTCTAATCATTAGGGAAATGCAAATCAAAACTACAAGGAGGTATCACCTAACTTCCGTGAGAATGGCATTTCTCAGAAAGTTACAAAATAACAGACACTGGTGTGGCGGTGGAGTGAAAGGGACACTTTTACACTGCTGGTAGGATTGCAAACTAGGACAACCTCTGTGGAAAATAGTATGGAGATACCTCAAAGAGCTAAAAAGTAAACCTACCATTTGATGTGGCAATGCCACTATTGGGTATTTACCCAAAGGAAATAGAGTCATTTTATCAAAAAGATACATGTACTTCAATGTTCATTGCTACACAAGTCCCAGTTGCAAAAATGTGGAATCAACCCAAATGCTCATCAATACATAAGTAGGTTAATAAAGTGTATGTACTATGGAGTACTACTCAACCATAAAACATGGTCGACTAATACCTTTTGTAACAACCTAGATGGAACTGGAGCCCATACTTCTAAGTGAAATATTTCAGGAATGGAAAAGCAAACAGCACATGTCCTTACTATTAAATTGGAAGTAATCAGAGAACTAAAAGTAGACCTCCTATTTGATCCCGCAATCCCAATACTAGGTATCTACCCAGAAGAAAAAAAAAATCATTTTATCATAAGGACAATTTGTACTAGCATGTTTATTCTGGCAAGCTCAATTCACAACCTCCAGGATGTCGAAGCGACCAAGTGCCCATCAACCATGAATAGATTAACAAGCTGTGGTATGTGTACACCGTGGAGTACTAGTCAGCCATTAAAAAGATGGAGACTTTACATCTTTTGCATTTATTTACGTGGATGGAGTTGAAAACACATTCTTTTTAGTAAAATATCACAAGAATGGAAAATCAAGTATCCAATACTAATAGTACTCAATACTAATATGAAGCCAACATATAGACAACTATATGCCCACACGAGACACAAACACAAGTACATTCTAGTGAGGGGGCGTAAGAGAGAGAGGGTAATTGATGGGATCTCTCCTCATGTGCACAGAGTGAGTGCATGCAGCACACCCCCTGGGTAAAGGGCTCAACTACAACTTGAACTTTACCTTAGAAGCAATAACAATGCAACCTCAACATTTGTACCCTTAATCTGAAATAAAAAGAATACTTAAATAAAAAAACAAGCAAACTGGAAGTAATCCATCAACACCCCTGTGCACATATGGAAGTAAAACTCAGTGGATACCAAGTAGGTGGGAAAGGAGAGGAGGGAACAGGTAGTGCTGGTGGCATTGAATGAGTTAGAAAGCGTTTCCTCCTCTTAAACTTTTTGGAAGCATTTGAAAAGTATTGGTGTTAATTCTTCTTTTAATGTTAGGTAGAACTTACCACTGAAGTTTACGGGTTTGGAACTTCTTTTGGTTGAAAAGTTTTTGATTACTGATTTTGATCATTCTTTCTTATTGTAGGTCTTTTGAAAAATTTTATTGAGTCAGTTTGAGCGACTTGAGTGTTTTCATTTCATTCAAGTTATCCAGTTTGTTGGCATTTAATTGTTTACAGTGCTTCTTTTTGTCTTTTTAATTTTTGTTGAGTTAATAGTAATACCACTTTCAGTTCTGATTTTGGATATTTGTATCCGCTCTCCTTTTTCTCTGTCAGTCTTGCTAAAGGTTTACCAATTTTGTTGATTTTTCCCTGGGCTTAGGTGATTCTCTTGCCTCAGCCTCCTGAGTAGCTAGGACTACAGGCGCCCACCACAACGCCTGGCTTTTTTTTTTTTTTTGTAGTTCTGCTGAGGCTGGGTTTGAACCCGCCACCCTCGATATATGGGGCTGGCGCCCTACCCACTGAGCAACAGGTGCTGCCCAGTTCTTTTTTTTTTTTATTGTTGGGGATTCATTGAGGGTACAAGAAACCAGGTTACACTGACTGCATTTGTTAGGTAAAGTCCCTTTTATAATTGTGTCTTGCCCCCAAAAGATGTGTCACACACCCAGATCCCCACACCCCTCCCTCTTCCCCTTTCTCTGCTCTTCTGTTCCCCCACCCCTCCCTCCTTCTCTAACTTAACTCATAAAAGTTATAAAAACTGTGCTAATGCTCATAGGCAGAAAGTAGAAAAGAAGCTAACAGGGTTTGGGGGAGGGGAAGATGAGGGGTTATTGTTTAATCAAAAGTAAGAACTTTTGTGTCAGGGATGATGCAGAAGTTCTAGAAATAGATAGCAACGGTTGATATAGGACATTTTGGATGTACTTAATGTACATACTTCAAAGTAGTTACACTAGCCAGGTGTGGTAGCTTGTGTCTGTAGTCCTAGCTACTTGGGAGGCTGAGGCAGGAAGATTGCTTGAGCCCAGGAATTTAAGGCTGTGAATGAACTATATGATTGTCCTGCTGCATTCCAGCCTGTGTGAGAAAGTGAGATCTTGTCTTTTTTTTCTTTTCTTTTTTTTTTTTTCATGAACATGGTACATCCTTCCATTTATTTAGGTCTTTCTAAATTTCTTTCAACAACACGTTTAAAATTTTCATTTCTACACATCTTGCTCAAAATTTTTGAACTCATTTATAAGTATTTTTTTAAAAATTAAGTCATATATACATACATAGTGAATACATTTATGCCTTTGTGGGATTCAGTGTGTTGATTATTTGTATAAATTGGAGTGCTTACATCCTATAAATTAACATAGCTTTCACCTTATTTTACTTAATCACAGTGTTAAGACGTTTGTGTTCTAAACTTGATAGATGTGACTTGTACCCTTGCAATATGTTCCATAGGTGTGGTCCCACCATTAACCCTCCCTCTATCAAACCTGTCCTACCCTTCTCATCCCCTCTTCTTCCCTCCGTCATCCTGGGCTATAGTTGTGATTCATCTTTCATATGAAAGTGTGAGTGATTATAAATTGGTTTCATAGTAGTACTGAGTACATTGGTTATTTATTTTTTTATTTTTTGCAGTTTTTGGCCAGGGCTGGGTTTGAACCCACCACCTCTGGCATATGGGGCCAGCACCCTACTCCTTGAGCCACAGGCACCACCCTGCTCATTGGTTATTTTTTTTTTTTTCCATTCCTGAGGTACTTTACTAAGAAGAATATTTTCCAGCTCCATCCATGTAAAACAGAAAAGAGGTAAAGTCTCCATCTTTTTTAATGCTGTATAGTATTCCATGGTATACATATGATATAATTTATTAATCCATTCATGGGTCACTGGGCACTTGGGCTTCTTCCATGA
>CAUYQV010164439.1:0-36211 GCA_963574575.1 Galagoides demidoff
CGCCTGTGGTCCCAGCTACTTGGGAGGTGGAGGCAGGAGACTCACTTGAGCCCAGGAGTTGGAGGTTGCTGTGAGCTGTGATGCCATGGCACTCTACCCAGGGGGATAGCTTGAGGCTCCGTCTCAAAAAAAAAAAAAAAAAAAAAAGTTCTTCTGAACTCAAAATGTTAAACATTTTGTGAATCAGTAGTTCACCTCTGAGATAAATACCCAAGAGAAATGAAAATACATGTTCACCATAAAACTTGCATCTGAATGTTTATGCAGAATTGTGCATAACAGCAAAAAAGTAGAAGCAACCTTAATGTCTATCAACTAGTGAATGGTTGGCTATGTAACATGGCATATTATTATTATTATTATTATTATTATTATTTTTTAACGGGGCATATTAAACAACCATGTGAAGTGTACAATTCAGTGAGTAGGGTGCGGTGCCTTTAGCACCCTGAGGGCGAGAGGTGCAGTGGCTCTAGTGCCATGTGGGCATGAAGTGCAGTGGCTCTGGCGCCCTGAGGGTGTGATGCCTCTGATGCCCTGAGGGCATGGTGGTTCTTGTGCCATGAGGGTGCAGTGCCTCTAACGACCTGAGGGCATGGTGCCTCTAATGCCCTGAGGGCCCGATACCTCATTTTCCCTGAGGGCAGGATGCCTCTATTGCCCTGAGGGTGCAGTGGCTCTTGTGCCCTGAGGGCTTGTTTCCTCTAATGTCCTGAGGGTGGGGGAGCTCTAGTGCCCTCAGGGCAAGAAGTGCAGTGGCTAGCCTAGTGCCCTGAGGGTGACATGTGCAGTGGCTGTGTCATGTGGGCTTCAGTGGCTCTAGTGCCCTGAGGGCGAGATGTAGAGTGGTTCTAGTGCCATGTGGGTGTGAAGTGCAGTGGCTCTAGTGCCCCGAGGGCATGGTGGCTCCTGGGCCCCGAGGGTGTGGTGGTTCTTGTGCCCCGAGGGCACAGTGCCTCTAATGGCCTGAGGGTGCTGGCTTTAGTGCCCTGAGGGCTCGCTGCCTCTAATGCCCTGAGGGCATGGTGGTTCTTGCACCCTGAGGGCACAGTGCCTCTAACGCCCTGAGGGTGCAGAAGGATAGGCCACACTTTGTCTATATCCATTGGTGGACATTTGGATTGTTTCTGCCTCTTGTCAAGTTTGAATAATGTTGGTATGTACGTTGATTTACAAGTTTCAATCTGGGTGTTTTCTTGTAATTCATTTGGTTATCTACCCAAAATTAAAATTGCCAGATTCTGTGGTAATTCTATGTTTAACATTTTGAAGACTTATCAAACTTTTTTTACAGTGGTTGGCACATTTTACCTTCCCACCATTGATGGATGATGGTCTGAATTACTCTCCTTTTTTTTGAGATCGTCTCAAGCTGTCGTTCGGGTACAGCGCTGTGGCGTCACAGCTCACAGCAACCTCAAACTCTTGGGCTTAAGCAATTCTCTTGCCTTAGCCTCCCAATTAGCTGGGACTACAGGTGCCGGCCACAAAACCTGGCTACTTTTGGGTTGTTTTTTGGCAGGCCTGGGCTGAATATGAACCCACCAGCTCTGGTGTATGTGGCTGGCGCCTTAGCCACTGAGCTATAGGCACTGAGCCTACTCCCCATTTTTGCCAACATTTATTATTTTTCATTTAAAAAATAATGGCCATCCTAATGGGTGAGAAGTAATATCTCATTATTGTTTTAATTTACATTCTCATAATGAGTGGTGATATTCAGCATTTTTTATTTGATTATTGGCCATTTGAACATCTTTAAAAAAGTTGATACCAAATATTTGTATATATTTGTGGGATACATTTGATATCTTATTACATGCAGAGAATGTGTAATGATCAACCCAGGGTATTTAGTATGTCTGGGACCAGCTCTTATCAGGATATCTGATTTTCCTAGCACCATTTGTAGAAAAAAACAACAACTGCTCTTTACCTATTGGATGGTCCTAACATTCTTATCAAAATGTATTGATCATATAGCACGGGAAAGTTTATATCTGGGCTTTCTTTCTATTCTGTTACCGTGGCTCTATCTCTGCCCTTATGCTGGTTCTAATCATTTTTGATTACTGTGTTTTGAAGTATATTTTGAAGTCAGGAATTGTTTGCCTTTAACTTTCTTCTTTTCAAGATTGTTTTAACTATTTGGGATCCTGTCATACTACATGTGAATTTTAAGCAGACTACATCTTAGTATAAAGTATTAAATGTCAGTATTATTTTTTATGTAGATTTCAAAAGAAAACTAGACAGGAAGCAGATGTCTTTCAGCGCCTTTTAGTACACATTAAAAATTTCTGTATGACATCATTTTGGGTTGATAGTATACTTTTAATTTTAAAGTTTTCCCTTCCTATAAACTTGTACATTAGCTTTTAAAAAGCATTCAATTAAAATTAAAATTAATGCAATTATACATTTAGTTCCTTAGTAAAAACTAGCCACAGTTTATTTGTTGAGTTGTCACATGCCACTATTTTTGGCTCTGTTGGATAGTGTATGCATATAACACTTTCATCATTGCATAAGAGTCTGTCTAACAATCCTGTCCTACCCTGGGCCTATCAAAGGTTAATGTACTTTTACCTTTTACCAGATAGTGCAGAGCCTAAAACCATATTTATTCCCTTTCTTTCATAAGTAACAGTATAATCTTATATTTCTATATCTATATGTAAACTGAAATGTACGTGACTTGTGTTCTTTAACATTATCAATATTCATTTGAAAAATTTCTCATATTTGTATGTTATTTTGCTCTTCATTTTTCCCAGCATTACTTACTGAGTGCCCGTCTGAGTGTATTTTTCTTTTGTTAAGGATATTTTGTTAAGGATATTATTTTCTTCTATTTCCTTTTCTGTAGATTTACCATTGGTGAATTCTTTCCATTTTTTATTTCTGATATCATTATTTCACCAACATTCTTGAAAGAATATTTTCATCTGGCATAGTATTAATAGCTACACTGCTATACAGGGGGATTCATTTGATTTGGAATAGAAGGTAAAAACCTAAGCACAAGAATATTTTCAGTTAAAAATGATAAAGTTGGTAGGTAATGAATGAGGATAGTATGAGGCACTGGTAGTCTGGTGTTGTGGTTCATATTGTGCCAGTTTGAAGAACAGAAAGGAAAAATATTGGTGAAATGTAAACAGAGCCTGAGAAACTTTTGGAACATCACATATACTGATATAGTGTATTTTGAGTTTCAGAAAAAGAGATAAGAAAAGGGTAGAAAAAAAATTTGAAGATATAAGACTGTAAAAATTTATATTTCTCTTAATTTCTTTAAAAATTAAAAGGTTATTTAAGGAGATAATTATTTATTTTTAAATTGATAATGCTTGTAAGGATGATAGCTCACAGGAGTGGTAAGGAAATGTAGGCATATTCAAACTAGGAGAATTTTATGAGAATTCAATCAGTATTAACATGAAATAAAATATAAAATTATATGCATATTATAATCTATCTAGCTATTAGTAACAATTACTAAAAAAATTAACATGGTACTTAAATAGTATCACTAAAAATATTTCTGAACACAAAAGTACAGGAGTAGAGGAGTAAACACATAAAATACATAAAAGTGTCTAGCAAAATGGCAAACTTTAATTGAATAATAATATGAATGGTAAATGGAATCAGGTTAAAAGGCAGTGTTAGATTGAAATCATGTCAGATTCAAAAATAATTCATTATGAAATAAAAGTATAGCAAAAAATGCATCATGCAAGCAATAAGTAATAGAAGTGGATGGCTTTATTAATGTTAGACAAAAAGTTGAATTCCAGGAATATTACTAGAGTAAAAGAAGGGCATCTCATTAATAGTAAAAGGTCAATATTAAAATAATTATTAATATATGCTACAGGTAAAATAATTCCTATGTGTAAAATAATAAAATAATTATTAGTATAGAAATACCTAACAACAGAGCTGCTACAAAGATTTGTCAAATACTAACATAATTGAATGGCGAACTTTTACAGGGTTGGGGTGCTCTTACTGAATGAAATAAAAAAAAAAACTTAGCTCATAAATTCAGCTCAAGATTTTAATACTCTCAATATTTGATAGGGGTTATCCCTCTGTGATTTTCCCTATGAGCATGAAATAAATTTGTGTGTCTAATTTTTTATTAAAAACTGATTGGTAGAACTAGACAGAAAATTAGAAAAGACTTAGAAGACTTGATTCACACTATTAACCTGACAGGCGAGGTGGCTCATGCCTTTAAGCCTAGCATTCTGGGAGCCTGAGGTTGGCAGATCCCTTGAGCTCAGGAGTTCAAGACCAGCCTGAGCAAGAGACCCCATCTTGACTAAAAATAGCAAATTAGCTGGGCATTGTAGCAGGTGCCTGGGAAGCTGAGGCACTTGAGCCCAAGAGTTTAAGGTTGCTATGAGCTATGATGATGCCGTGGCACTGAATTCCAGGGTGGCAGAGTGAGGCTCTGTCTCAAAAAACAAAACAAACAAAGAGTTAACAAACCTGACCTAACACTTCACTCAAAACCTACAGAATGGGCAGTGCCCATAGCACAGTGGTTATGGCGCCGGCCACATGCACTGAGGCTGGCAGGTTCAAGCCTGGCCCAGGCCAGCTAAAACAACAATGACAACTGCAACAAAAAAATAAGCAGGCATTGTGGCAGGCGCCTGTAGTCCACAGGCTGAGGACTACTTGGGAGCCTGAGGCAAGAGAATCAGTTAAGTCCAAGAGTTTGAGGGTGCTGTGAGCTGACGCCAGGGCACTCTACCGAGGGGGGCATAGTGCGACTCTGGTCTCCAAAAAAAAAAAAAACAACAACCTACTTTTTAAATGTATCTGAGACATTCTACGTGTTAGAATATATGCTTGACCGTAAAACACATCTCAACAACTTTAAAAGGATTGAAATCAAGCAAAGTTTTTTTTTTTCTAAGCACAATGGAAATCATTCATAAAATTAAATTTGCGGAACCTCAAAAAATTGAAAATAAAGCAACACACTTGTAAATAACTCATGGGTCAAAAAAAAAAAGGCTTAGGATCATGGAAACTATTTTGAATTGAAGTGAAAAGAGAACCTATCAAAATTATGGAATGTAGCTCTAGTATTGCATGGAGGAACGTCTACAAGTGTGAATGCTTTATATTAGGAAAGGAAAATGTCCTGAAATCAATAATCTAAGCTTTCCCCTTAAGGGACTAGAAAAATAAGAGCAGATTATAAATTGTAAGACAAAGTATATAGTAAATACCTGAACAGAAATCAATGAAACAGCAAACGCTGATATGCTGGAGAAAAGCCAGAATTGGTTCTTTGAAAAAAATAAACATAATTGATATTTGTAGCCAGACAGAATTGGAGATTCTAGCCAGAATAAGAAGGCAAGAAAATTAGCATAAAAGTTGGTGGTATTTCAGACCTCCTTTGTTGTGATGGTCATAGGTACTATATGGAATCATTGAACTGTAAAGTTAAAGAGGATGGCATTTATTGCATATGTATTATATCTCTGTAGAGCTTTCGCACATAAAGGTATTATCTCAATAGGTTGCTTTTTGGATAATATTTGCCACTGCTTTATAAAATCGTATAATGAATATTTTGTAAATAAAGGTACTTTAGTTACAATTTCCCATTCTCCCTATGTATGGTGACTTGGGAGCAACTTTTGGAACACCCTGTATTTCCTGTCCTTGGATAAAGTTCTATGTGATTACATTTTGTGAAGAATTGAAAATAGTTGATTTTAAGCTTTCTGAACCTGTACTTGAAGAAATAACTGTTTCTGTCATCTATTTTTTTTAGAGTTTATTTAACTGATGTTCTTATGTGCATTTAATATTTTTTCCTCATCCTTAAAGTGGAATTCTGACCTTGTATTGACAATAACAGTCTTTCAATATAGTAAAAGAATGTCATTTCTGAGTTATCATGACATACTTGTGTATTGTCTTCAGTTTAAGCTCAGTTATTGGTGAGGCTGTGTTAACCCCCATTTGTTTTATTCCTTCTGTGAAGGTGCTTGTGAGTGAGGATTCTGACAGTGATGGTATTGTGGCCCACTTCCCTGCACACGAGAAGCCAGTGTGCTGCATGGCTTTTAATACAAGTGGTGAGTTTTTTGTTTTTGTTACTGTTACTTTTATAATATATATGGGTTTTCTAGCAAATATTTTAGATATCTGACTTTTTTAAAAGAAATGGAATCTGACTTTTCTTCATCCATCAGTGTTTATCATAAAAGCTAGTGATTGAATAAGTAAATTTATGACAAAAATTTAGAACCTCTCTAAATCCCTTCTACAAATTAATTCTCTTTCAGTAAAGTGGTGATTAAATAGCAGTTGTAGATAATTAATGTTGTAGCATTACACTGATTTCTGTATATAATTATGTCAAGAAATTGAGTCCTCCAAACTGGATATTAATACATTGTCCACTACCAGCATTTTCTTTGTATTGTGAATTTCTTTTTGTAGCTCAACTCAATTTATCTTTTTTCAAATATAATAGCTACTACTGTATTTTCTTTTCTTTTTTTCTTTATTGTTGAGGATTCATTGAGGGAACAGAGGTATTGTGAATTTTTTTATAACTTAAGACATGTTGTAAGCTAGTTTAATTTTCTCTGCTTTTTGGTGGCACTCTTGGTTTATGTTTGTTCTTTTTTTTTGAGACGGCACCTCAAGCTATCCCCCTAGGTAGAGTGCCATGGCATCACAGATCATAGCAATCTCCAACTCCTGGGCTCAAGCGAGTCTCTTGCCTCTGCCTCCCAAGTAGCTGGGACCACAGGTGCCCACCACAACACCCGGCCGTTTTTTGGTTGCAGCCATCATTGTTCTTTGGCGGGCCCGGGCTGGGGATTCAAACCCACCACCTTAGGTGTACATGGCTGGCGCCTTAGCCGATTGAGCCACAGGTGCCAAGCCGTTTATGTTTGTTCTTAAGGCATTTGATAATGAAAGATGCTATAGCAGTTTGGAATGCCCTGTTACTTTTCACTTTTTTCCTGAATCTTTTTACTATGAAGAGTTCTAAACATAAAAATAAATTTGAAAACTAGTACAGTAGTTATCCATGTAGCACTACCTAGATTAAACAGGTATTTATATTTTAATGTATATATATGTTATATAGTATGTATATATATTTTGCTGAAACCTTTCTTTTTTGGAGACAGAGTCTCATTATGTCACCCTCAGTAGAGCGCTGTGACATCACAGCTCACAGCAACCTTAAACTCTTGGGTTTTTTCTCTTGCCTCAGCTTCCCAAGTAGCTTGGACTACAGGTGCCTGCAACAATGCCCGGCTATTTTTTTGTTGCAGTTGCTGAGACATTTAAATATGCATATGTTGTGACATTAGGTGGAAATTTCCCTTGTAATTTCTAATTAAGGACTTTCTCCTACATAACCAAATATTATATTGTAGCTCAGAAAAAAATATACCTTGTCTATCATCCAACCCGTATTTTAAAATTTCCCAGTTATCCCCAAAATACGTCTAGAACTGCTTCAAAGCAAGGTAATTAAGGTTTACTCCTTAGTTAGGTCCCTCATTTCTTTTAAATTATAGAATATAATTTGTACCTATTCATTTTCTTTTGAGTTGTCTATTGAAATTCTGCAGGTGTCAAATTTTTTTCATTGTCATAATGGTTTTTGTATTTCTCTATTCCCTGGATTTCCATTAACTGGAAGTTAGGTCTAGAGGCATAAATCCATTAAATCCATTTCAGGCTAAGGAGTTTCTGGTTTCTGTTTTTTTTTTTTTTTTAACTGCATAAGTATTGCTGTCTACACTATTTCATCCCAGTAGGAGACACATTTTCATCAGATTGTCTCCCTATCGGGGATGCTGTTTGGTCACATGGGAAGGTAGATACCATCAAATATCTTACATTTTAGAAATATATTTTTCTTTTGGAGATTAGTAACTGTTCTGTGGAATATTGTTTGACATCATTTCTGAAACAACTTTTTAATTAATAATTTTGATTTATTTTTCTTAAATCTGTCATGTTCTATATATTTATTGATAGCTATTCTTTTCTGGAAAAAGTTTTCTCTCCTCAAGCAGAAATAAACCATGTTTCTCCTGGTATCCCCAAAGAAGGATAAATGCCTAGATCTTTGTTTCTTTAAATGAACTTTTCATAGTGTAAGTGGTCATTTTAATACTTTCAGTCATGGGACATGAGTTATAAATTGAGTATCTCATATCTGAATTGCTTGGGACCAAGAAGTGTTTTAGATTTTAGAATATCTGTGTATACATAATGAGTTATTGTGGGATTGGTACTGAAGTGTAAACATGAAATTTATTTATGTTTCATCCTTATACATATAAGTGAAGGCAGTTTTAGAGAATATTTTTAATCATTTTGTGCATGATATTAAGTTTTGAATACAGCCTGTCACATGAGGTCGAGTGTAGAATTTTCCACTTGTGGCATCGGTCAGCACCCAAGTTTTGGAGCATTTTGGTATGAAATAATTATAGATACATTTTGGGGGAGGATTTCAGATTTTTGAATCAGGATGCTCAACCTGTATTTTTACTTATAAGTACTTTTGCTTATAAGTAAAATAAAAATACTCTTCTGCTTTCAGAGATGGTGTAGTCTCCATAAATTTCTAGTCTTTTCAGATCTTATCTGTTTGGTTGATGTATCTGAGGAGGCAGTTGTTTTTATTTTATTTTTCCAAAATGATTATGTCACTTAAAATTAATGGGAAAGACTGATCTTTTTTCCATTCATTTTATCATTTCAAATAACGAATGGTGGTAAGAGATTATTACGATATAGAGTTATTATATGGAGTACCTTGAATAATCTATTTTCTAATATATTAGTCATTTTGATGAAGAGAATAAGATTTTTATAGGGATTGGTGATCAGAATGATTGATTTCATTAATAAAGACAAAGATTTATTGAAATTGTCTGAATGTCCTGGCAATTAAGTTAAATTTGAAGAAACAGTCTGGAAGTTATGTTACTTAACAGTACTACACTAGGACTAACCAGCATCATTTTGATATTTTGTCCGTTATGTCAAATCTTTTTTGTATTAGTGTATATTTTATATAACTCTAGAGTGCTTCTGACAATGACAATTATATATTTTCCTGTCTATGACTTTGCTTATAAGAATATATTATATAATTTAAACAAGGCTGCAATCATCTATATAATTGTCCATAATTAGTTTTCGATCAAAAAAAAGTCTTCATGATTTTTTTCCCTTGAGTCATAAGCATCATAATATTGATCTACATTTTTCATTTGATGTGTTTTACATATCACATTTGTTTATATGATAAGATTAAAAATAGCCATATTTATACCTGTTTTTCTGTGTTCCTGGATAGAGCACTAGGCTTATAAGTCTGTGATGTTGTTTATTTTGTGGCAGTGATTTGATTCAATGTTTTTTTCTTTGCTAACCTCTCTTTTACTCCAACTTAAAGATCAGATGCCTTTTATCTTTGTATTTGTAGTGCCTATTGTGGTGTCTGAAATAGAATATTAGTAAATGTACTAAATACATTATTTAAAGTCATTACCCCCTATAGAGATATAGCATTATACTAGGCATGGTATTCTCTGCTTTGACAAGGTAAATAGGTCAATCCAATACCTTTCAATACTTTTTTTTCTTTTTAAAATTATTTTTATCCTTTCTTTCTTTTTTTTTAAAGATACCAGGTTCTTACTATTTTGCCCAGGTTGGTCTTAAGCTCCTGGTGTCAAGCAATCCTCCTGCCTCAGTCTGCCAAGGTGCGAGCCACTGTGCCCAGCTCCTTCTTTTCCTATTGAAATTTCCATCATAATAACACAAAGGCTATGCTACCCATTCAATGACAATATTTCAGATTGAATATAGAACCAGCACACTGTACCCATGACTGCATTAATGTACACAGCTATGATTTAAAAAAATTTTTTTTTCATCATAGTTTACTAAAGCTATTCTGGAATTTAACCACTTTGAAATGTTTCATGGTGTATAGAATTTTATCAATTTTATGTAATTGTACCATATAGCAATTTATTATATAAAGCCTGTTAATATTATTGGAAATAATTCCATATGGGGATGCTGATTTAGTTGTACTTACAAACTTGTGAGTAATAAAAGTAATGGCTATATTCTTATCATTTTACCTTTAATATACTTCTTTAAACATTGCTTATGCCTCAAAATTAGGGTAGAGGCCATATTTTAATACATTAACAAAAAGCACATACACAGAATGGCTATAAAGTTCATCTGCAATTTTAAAATAGACAACCCTGTGTTACTATATTTGAATTTTTAAAATATTAAGTATTTTATTTTGTCTCTAAATAAGTTTTATCTGAGCCAGGCATGGTGGCTCATGCCTATAACATGCTGAGAGGCCAAGGCAGGTGGGTTGCCTGAGCTCAGGAGTTGTAGACCAGCCTGAGTCTCTAAAAAAGCAGCTGAGAGTTGTGGTGGGCGCCTTATTCCCAGCTACTTAGGAGGCTGAGGCAAGAAGAACACATGAGCCCAAGAGTTTGAGGTTGCTGTGAGCTATGATGCCACGACACTCTCCCAAGGGTGCCAAAATGAGACTCTGTCTCAAAAAAAAAAAATTATTCTGAGAAAGTTGTCCCTAGACTTTACCATACTGCTAAAAGAATCCATGGTACTGAAATGTTTAAGAACACCTTAACAAAAAGGTTGAAATTTGATATGATTTCACCTGGACACATTGACAGGTAGCTCTTTCACTCATGACTCTATTCACATTGCCTGGCTAAATGTTTGCAATTTAGTTAAATAAGACATAGTCCCAGCCTGCTGGGTACAGTGACTCATGCCTGCAGTCTTAGAACTTTGGGAGCCCATGGCAAGTAGATTGCTTCAGAATAAGAGTTTGAGACCAGTGTAGGCAACAGTGAGACCTCATCTCTACAGAAAATAAAATAATTAGCTGGGCAGGGTGACACATATAGTAGTAGGCTTCGTACACTAGGGGCTGAGGCTGGAGGAGAATCATTGGAGCCCAGGAGTTAGAGGTTGCAGTGAGCTGTGATGACACTACTATATTCTTGCCTGGGCAACAGAGCGAGACTCTTACCTAAAAAAGAGAGAGAGAGACAGAGACAGGGAGAAACAGTCACTATACATAAAACCTGATGGATAGATACAAATAAGTAAATAGGATCTTAAAACAAGGAAGGAAAATTCTATGTAGAGTAAGGACAACGTGCTAGGAAGTGAATATGAGCCTGGTTTTGGAACATTGGGTATAGTTCTTTTGAAGGAAATCAGTTTGAAGCTGGACTTAAAGGTAATTAGCTAGAAAATAATCATTCATTGCCTGGTGCATAAATAAATATTAGTTGAATAAATGAGACATGAAAAAGTATGGCACATTTGAAGTAGATTGTGAAGTAGGATTTATATAATGGACTCATCAATTTGTTATGCAACAGACATGTCTTTTAATGTGTAATTTTTACAACATTTATAAATGCACCTGTTTAAATATTTGTATTAAATGGAGGATTTATAATTCAATATCCACTTGTACAGTTGATTTGCACAATGCTTTATAGTAGGGTGGCGCCTGTGGCTCAAGGAGTAAGGTGCCAGCCCCATATACCAAAGGTGGTGGGTTCAAGCCTGGCCCCAAAAAACAACAATGCTTTATAGTAGCTGGTATGCAGAGATTTTATGCAGCTTCTTATAATTTATTTCAGTTATTTCCTGTTCAGCTTTGAATATTTTTGTTGTTCAGAATATTGACTATTATTGTGTCTGAGCCAGGCTATAGAAAATCTTCAATCTTCTCAATTATTTGGAATCCTGATTTTTTATTTTATTTTTTATTTTTTAAGCAGGTGCTAGTCTGTAGCTACCCTGCTTATTTCACAAAGCCATTGGATAACTTAGCCAGGGCTCCTAACTATTAATCTGCTGCTAACGTTAGATGAGATTTCATTTGGCTTTTTTCTTGCTGGTTTATATTTATTATTCTAACCCTCTTGGGTTGAAGTCTGCATACACACATATAGGATGTGTTTTAGTGAGGAAATGATACTGCCATTTGTAAATGCATGAACACTCATTATTTGTGGATTCTTTTCCCTTAAATTATTTGTCACATAGTTTTAAAAAATGTTTTGTGAGGTAAAATGTTGTATTTTTTTTTATCACTCTTCACTTAAGTCCTCCCCATTAGTGAATAAGAAATTTGCTAATATGACATTATAAAATAAGATAGTTCTTTATACACTGGCTGAATTATATTTGTTAGGTTCTGAATTTTTATTAATTGTATTTTGCACAAAAGTATATAGTTTCAGTGGGCCTTGGGAGTTTTTATTTAAATTGGTCTTCTTTTGAAATACAACTTACTGATTTCCGATAACATACTGTAGTCTTTCTTTGTAGATATTTGTTTCTAAATTTATTTATATTAAGAAGTTTTAACCCTCTGATAATTCTTTACATTTGGTTAAGGCATTTTCATGGGGTATGTAATGTAGCTAGTAATAAAAATAGTGCTTATGAAAATATCTTTTACAAGTTTAGGGAGGTTCATATAAAAGAAACAAAACATACAAAACAAGTTGATTGCATATTTTTGTTTCTAAAGCTAATCTTTCTCAAACCAGTTTGCCTATCTGTGTCACTATTATACTCAAGACTAGACTACAGATAAATTTCTTTTAGTCTTTTTTTTTTTTTTAAGAGAAACATATTTTTAGACATAAGGATTGTAAAAATGTCTTGGATGACAATATCTAAGAACAAACCAAACCTGTAGATACCTCCTGGGAAATGTTAAAAATACTTTTAAATGTACATGATAGGTTAACACTGCAAAATGGATTAAGGAGAAAATGTGGGTTGGTTGGCTGGGTGGCATGCAGTTTTGTCTTGTGTGGGACCTTTTCAGAAAAGACAAGAAATGGTACCCTTAAATAGAGTTGTGAAACTTCTAGCTCGGCAGCTGTATTCAGTTTGTTTTTCAATTTATCATTCCTATCCTTGTTTATTAGCTGTGACTCTGAGTCTGGAATTAAAACAGATATTTTAATGGCAGCATTTATGATTTGTTTAGAAGTACCAGATTGGTCCCCATGCTTAGATCTGAGCAAACTCTATATGGGTGGTGTAAATTTGTTGCTTTCAATTATTTAGAGACAAAATGAATACCATTTTCTAGGAAACTTTTTAAAAAATCAGTAAACTTCATTTTTTAGAGCAGTTTTAGCTTCCCAGCAAAATGGAGGGAAAAGGCTAGATAGAGAGTTATCATTTATCCACCTTCCCTACTCACCACAACTTCCCTACTGACACCCCGCACCATAATCCTACATTTGTTAAAACAGTGGATGAATGTATGTTGACACGTTTTCACCCAACATCCAGTTTTTTTACACTTTTTTTTTTTTAGAGATAGGGTCTTGCTTTGTCACCCAGCTAGAGTGCAGTGTGGCAGGAGTATATTATAGTTCATTGTAACTTTGATTTCCTGGGCTCTAGCCATCTTTCTGCCTCAGTCTTCTGAGTAGCTGGGACTTCAGGTATGTCTTCCCACCCCCAGCTAATTTTTGAAATTACCTTTGCAGAGATGGGGGTCTGACTGTTTCCCAGGGTGGTCTTGAACTCCTCATCTCATGTGATCCTCCTGCCTTGACCTCCCAAAGTGCTGGGATTATAGGTGTGAGCCACTGCACTGGCCTAGTATAACATACCTAGTCCACATGTTTAGTTCCACTTCAAGATATTAAAATATTTTGTAAGAAATAGTAAATTTTAATGATACTTCCATCTTCAACAGCTTCCTTATAGCCCTTAATATGTTGAAAAGTCTTACATCCTGGCACTAGTTTGCTGCTGCAGCTTTATCTGCCACATTTTCCATCCAGTATCTGGCCATGCTAGGTCTCTTTCAGCCCTTAAACATGTTGCATGTTTGTCCTCTGTATGGAATCCTCTTTTTTCTGGCTAACTCCTATCTCTTGAGTCGTATCTTAAATATTATTTAAGAAGACTTCCTTAACCCTACAAAAAAGGTCATATCCCTCTTCTCCTCTCACTTTACAGCTTAATCGGGCAAGTTAATTAATCTGCTTCTCCACTCTGAATGCCTCAGTTTCTTCATCAATTAAATGGCAGCTAATCATTGTATCTAAAATAATTCCTTACGTGTTGTGTAACCTCAATAAACATTTTTTGTGGCTATTTTCATTATTGTTAACTTTCTTCATTCTAGTTTTCAATCACTTACACCCATCAGAGTATCCTTTCATTGCGTTATGTTAGAGGAAAGCTTTTGTCCTCAAGGATTACCCCAGTAACTTTCATAGATTTGATACTGAGTAAATGTACATGGAATAATTTTAATATTTTCATTGGAATTTTTCATAATTATAATCATGACAAAGCTGTATCAGGGTAAAAAATAAGACATTTATTCAATATAATTATTTGTTGGAAAAAAACGAACTTATTTCTAAATTGTGGTTTGAATAAGATTGTTTATATTGTAGGACTGACTCATGATGGAAAATTGTGTTGAATGCAGATACATATCATGGATAACTATGATTCAAATACGTAGTCAATATCGATTAAAAATATCCTCTGGAATTTACATTTTTGCATGTGTATAACAAGAACAATTGGTATATTATTAGTTATGTTGCCTTGAACAACACCAAAGATAAATATTTTTTATTTATCAAATTGGCAATTAGACACCTAAGGAAGAAATCTTCAACTCTCTGCCATAAGCCTAACATTTCTGACATAAACCTACTGTCTTTAATTCAGTAAATAATTGATCTGCTTTCCAGAGGTGTTATTTCTGCCAGCTGAGCAGCTGAGAACTGTGAAGTGCAACACATCTACATTTTAAATAATTACCTCTCCTTGGCAGGGAAATTGCTTTTCCATCCATTAATAAGAGGAAAATGAATGTTGAGTCTCTAGTAAAACAGATTAAACATGTACCCCTTTGGATGCTTGACTGCATCTTTAACAGCCTTGAAATTCTTCTGGTTACTAAATACTGTATATTGAAAGGTGATTGTGGTCTTGGGTTAATCGTTAGAGAAGTTTAAATTAGGGTTGTTGTTTTTTTTTTTGCATAAAAGTTGTTCCTGTTGATTCCAGCAAGTGCCCCACAGATTTACAGAGTAATGGGGTTGAGACTTTTTCATTTGAACAGTTTCTGTTTTATCACTATCAGATACCTATACTGTATCACTAATCATGGAAAGCCAGATAGAAGAATTTATATCCTCTTATGTCCTCTGAAGAGAGCATTTCCATAATAAGTTTGTATTTTTTCTTGTTTCATCATCTTGTGAAGTGTTGTCTTTTATTCATGTAATGGAGGGCTTCTTGAAAAATTAGTTCACTTTGTTCTTGTAGCAGTACAGTTAGTTGTAAGAGAGGTACAGGGAGCTTTCTTTGCAGTGGTGACTTACCTTTGGGTATGGTAGGTTCAATGCCTCTGAACTACAGTACTTTTAGGATCCCACCATAATCTTTAAGTTAATAGAATAAAGTCATAAAATACAAGCTGTATTTCATAACGTGTAAATTTAAGTATTTTTTCATGGAGGAAGAGGCCCATGAAGAAGGACAAAAATGCCTCGATCCTGTTAAGAGTCCTAGTGTAGCTCTGGCTTCCATCAGTAGGTGAGGCCTGTCTCTTCTCCAACAGCACTGCTGTAGCACTCCCAGCTAATTAAGCAAAGGTTCTTAGTTAATAGTGAGTGATATAATGGAAGATGTGAGTGCATACATTGAAATACTATGTAAAAATGTGTGTCCAAAAAATTTAAAAGTAAAAGTTAAAACGAACTGTGTTAACACTTTAATACTCAAGTCATGTTTGACTCCTGAAGCTTCAGGAGGTGCTCAATGTGACTTGTATTCATCTTTTGTTGTCTTTATATATTGAGTATATATCTGAAGTCTAAAAAGAATATCTAGAATGCTAATAAGGGGAGGTAAAATCTGTCAGTTACTATTCAGAATTAATAAATGTTGTATAAACAATATTTTAAAGTATGAATAGTGTAAAATAATACTAATTATTCTAACTACTAATAGAAATTATTAAAAATGAATTGATTTTGTGATTTTTCTCTTTATTCCTTTGCTTCTAAGAAGTCAGGAAATAATATATAATTGGGGGTGGCATTCATAGCTCAGTGGATGGGGTGCCAGCCACATGTATCGGTGCTGGCAAGTTGAAATCCAGCCCGGGCCAGCTAAACAACAATGACAGCTGCAACAAAAAATAGCCGGGCATTATGGCAGGCACCTGCAGTCCCAGCTACTTGGGAGGCTGAGGCAAGAGAATCACTTAAGCCCAAGAGTTTGAAGTTTGAGGTTGCTGTGAGCTGTGATGCCATGGCACTCTACCGAGGGCAGCATAGTGAGAATCTGTCTCCAAAAAAATTAATTATAATAATATATAATTGGGTTGTACACAGAATACATGCCTACCCAGTTAATCTTTCTTCTGTATTAGACTTTGTTCTTATATATACTCTTTCTGAAACATGGTCACAGAATCATGCTTTGATAGTTCTTGGGTAATCAAAGTGAATTTCCAGAGATACTTGGTAAGTTGATAATATCTGCAGCATTTGCTCATATACTCAAATGTGTTAATTGATGTGCAGTTTAGAATGGAGTGCTTGATATGTATGTATGAATCTTAATCTTGCATCCAGTCATTATCAGTTACAGTTTCTGAACTCCTCTGCTAGAACTCAGATTCACGTCTGTTATATTCACATGTAGGTACTTTGGAATACATAATTCATGGTGCTCTGAGTATCCATTTGACAAACCCGATACTCGTTGACCTCTTGTTTGATCCTGCATCATATAACTGTATCTTTTATATATCCATCTCTGACTGCTGTGTTTTGAGTTACTGTGTTTTTTTGTTTTTTATTTTTCTCTAAGTGTGTCGGGGCTACTAAAGTGTTTTAACTTTCTAACTGGTCTGTTCAGCACCTTATCTTTATCCTCTCTACACTCACTCTATGTAAAACCAACAAGTTTATCCTGTCCATAGCCTTTATTTTTGTTTTCATGTATATTTATTTTTATTGGACTGTAGCTTACTTGCCTAATGTAAATTATACAAATTTTAAGTACATCGCTTGGTGGATTTTTATACACATGGATAGACATATCTCCGTAAGCAATATATGGAAAGTTTAAAAGATCTATTTCACATATCTGTGAAATACACTGAATGGCATTCTTTATAAATTCCTAAATTTCCAAATTTACTTTTGGAATTATATTTTGTAGTCATAACCAGAAAGTATATGCTTGATACCAAGGTCTCCATCCTTTCCACTTTTATTTCTGCTCCCTGTCTTAAGCTTTTCATAGTAGTTCATTTCTTTGTTCCTTCTCTCTGCCTGCTGTATTCCTATTAACCTCCATTCACGGTGTACTTTATTATGAACTTTTGGCCATTATTGGTCATGAGTTTAATTTAGCATTAATTGTGTGTATCTATTTCTGTGTATGTATTTTTTCCTTGAGGTCATTTATCTTACCTAATACTGGTATGTGCATACCTATAGATCTTGGGTTCCTAACATTGTGTTTCTACATAAAGATAAATAACACTCTTTTATTTTAGACTTTTTTTATTGTTTGGGATTCATTGAGGGTGCAAAGAATTAGTTACAGTGATTGCATTTGTTATATAAAGTCCCTCTTATAATTGCGTCCCACCCCCAAGAGTTATGACCCCCCCCATCTCTCTTTCTCCTCTCCTTTCCCCACTTGCTCGTTCCCCTGTGCCTCCTTGTATTAGCTCATCTACAGCCTTCATATTAGAATCTAGTACATTGGATTCTTGCTTCTCCATTCTTGTGATGCTTTATTAAAAAGAATGTGTTCTAGTTCCATCCAGGTTAATTCAAAAGATGAAAATTCTCCATCTTTTTTAGTGGCTGAATAGTACTTCATGGTATACATATACCACAGTTTGTTAATCCATTCTGGGATTGGTGGGCTTTGAGACTGTTTCCACATTTTGGTGATTGTAAATTGAGCTGCAATACACAATCTGGTACAAATGTCCTTATGATAAAAGGATTTCTTTTTTCTTCAGGGTAGACGCCTAGAAAAGGGATTGCAGGATCAAATGGGAGGTCTAATTTGAGTTTTTTGAGGATTCTCCATACTTCCTTCCAAAAAAGATTGTATTAGTCTGTAGTCCCACCAACAGTGTAAAAGTGTTCCCTTCTCTCCACATCCATGCCAGCATCTGCAATCAGGAGACTTTGTGATGTGGGCAATTCTCACTGGGGTTAGGTGACTGGGGTTAGGTGATATCTCAGGATGGTTTTGATTTGCATTTCTCTGATGATTAGGAATGATGACATTTTTTCATATGTTTGTCACCCATTTGTCTTCTTTAGAGAAGTTTCTATTCATGTCTCTTGCTCAGTGATATAAGGGACTGTTAGCTTTTTTATGTTGATTAATTTGAGTTCTCTTTAGATCCTAATTATCAAGCTTTTGTCCGATTCATGATATGCAAATATCTTTCCCATTCTGAAGGTTGTCTGTTTGCTTTGGTTGTTGTTTCCTTAGCTGTACCGAAGCTTTTCAGTTTAAGTCTCATTTGTCTATTTGAATCGTTGTTGCAATTGCCACGAAATCCTCTTCATGAAATCTTTCCCCAGGCTAATATCTTAAAGTGTTTTCCACACACTTTCTTAGAGGATTTTTATTGTTTCACGTCTTAGATTTAAATCTGTTATCCATCTTGAATCAGTTTTTGTAAGTGGTGAGAGTTGTGGGTCCAGTTTCAGTCTTTTAAATGTGGTTATTCAGTTCTCCCAGCACCATTTATTGAATAGGGATTCTTTTCCCCAGTGTATATTCTTGGTTGGTTTTCTCAAAGATCAGGTGGCTGTAAGATGTTAGTTTCATCTCTAATGAATTCCAAGCATCAATGTGTCTTTTTTTATGCCAATACCATGCTGTTTTGATCCCTATAGCCTTATAGGATAGCCGAAAGTCTGGTAGGGTAATATCAGTTTTTATTACTAAGATTTGCCTTGACTCTATGGGGTTTCTTCTGGTTCCATGCAAAACAAGGTATTATTTTATCCAAATCTTGAACGTATGATGTTGGTATTTTAATGGGGATTGCATTGAATCTGTAGATTGCTTTGGGTAGTATAGACATTTTCACAATGTTGATTCTTCCCAGTCGTGAGCATGATATGCTCTTCCATTTGTTAGTATCTTCTACTATTTATTTTCTCAGGGGTTTGTAATTTTCTTTGTAGAGTTCCTTCACCTCTTTGTTATGTTTATTCCTAGGTATTTCTTTCTTTCTTTCTTTCTTTTTTTTTTTTTTTGAAGTTACTGTGAAGGGAGTTGTGTCCTTGATTAGCTCCACAGGTTGGCTGTTATTGGCATATACGAAAGATAATGATTTGTGGACATTGACTTTTATATCCTGAGACACTGCTATATTTTTAAAATCACTTCCAGGAGTCTTGTGGTTGAATCTTTGGGGTTCTCTAACTATAAGATCATATTGTCGCCAGAGAGCTAGAGTTTGAGCTCCTCTGCCCCCATTTGGATGCCCTTTATTTCCTTGTCTTGCCAGATTGTATTGGCTAGAACTTCTAGCACTATTTTTAATAGTAATGGTGATAGAGAACAATCTTGTCTTGTTCCAGTTCTAAGTGGAAAATCTCTCACTTTACTCCATGCAGTATAATATTAGCTGTGGGTTTGTCATAGATGGCTTCAATCAAATTAAGAAATATGCCACCTATGCCTGTATTCTTAAGTGTTCTAATTAGAAAAGGATGCTGAATTTTATCAAATACTTTTTCTGCGTATTGAGAGGATCATATTGTCTTTGGTTTTGCTTCTGTTGATATGGTGAGTTACATTTATGGACTTCTGAATATTAAACCAGCCTTGCATCCTTGGGATGAAACCTACTTGATCGTGATGAATGATTTTTTTTAATGTGTAGCTGTTATCTATTGGCTAGGATTTTATTGAGAATTTTTACATCTATATTCATTAGTGAAATTGGTCTGAAGTTTTCCTTTTTATTTGGGTCTTTTCCTAGTTTTGGTATCAGGGTGATGTTTGCTTTGTAGAACATGTTGGGGCAGGCTTTTCTTTTTTGAGACAGAGTCTCACTCTGTTGCCCAGGCTAGAGTACTATGGCATCAGCCTAACTCACAGCAACCTCACACTCTTGAGTCAAAACAATCTTCCTGCCTTAGCTTCCCGTATTTTCAGAGTTTTAAATTTATGTTTCTACTATTGATGAGTTTTAGCTATCATGTCTGTTAATTGATATCAAGGGTGTTGTTTCTAAGACACTTTTGGGATATAAAACTGTGAAATTCTGTCATTTACCATTTTCCTGAATAAAGTTCTCTGTCGAAATAATCAAATTATACTTTCTTTTTTCCTAATTGTCCTGCTTTATGTAATTTAACATTTTTACCCCTTCAGTGCCCTTCTATGCTATAATGGTAAAGAATAAACAATAAGGGCGGCACCTGTGGCTCAAAGGAGTAGGGCGCTGACCCCATATGCCGGGGGTGGTGGGTTCAAAACCAGACCCAGCCAAAAACTGCAAAAAAAAAAAAAAGAATAAATAATTTTATTATGATAGCAATGTGTATTTTCATAAAAATGTTTTGTCAGTAGCCTGAATTGGGTAGTACTTTTCTAAGTGTTATTATTCACTAATAGTGAACTTCACTAAAGTGAATGTTTCAACCAAAAGTAATTACCTGTGTGGAAAAGAAAGAAAATTTAGAGTAATATCCTTTTGACCTTGGAATACAAAGGGATTTCTTAGATAGCACATGAGAAACACAAAATTTTCATTAATATTGAAAACCTCTGGAAGATAAGGTTAAAAAAGAATGAAAAGGCATGCTACAGCCTGGGAGAAAATATTTTGGTAGATAAAATGACAACACAATTTAAAATGAGGAAAAGGTTTGAAAAATCATGCCACTAGGGAAAATATTCAAATAGCCAGTAAGCACATGAAAAACTGATTAGCTTCACTGACCACCTAGGAAAATGACAAATTTAAACTGTAAAAAATAACCTAGTGAAATGATTAAAAAGACTGACAATATTAAGTGTTGGTGAGGTTATACAGCTTATGGGAGCGTAAAGTGATATAGCCACTTTGGAACATAGTTTGGTGGGGTCTTACAAAGTTAACCATTTCATTTACTATTAAATATCTTTGGATATTGCCTCATGACAAATAAAAAGATGTGTTCACACAGAGACTAATACTTGAATGTTCATAGTAGTTTTTTCTTTCATAGCTGTTTGAGTCACAATAGCAAAAACCAGAAACACTCAGAGAATGAGTACATAAATTTGGTATGTACTTAAAATGGAACACTAGTCAGTAATATAAGTAAATGAGTGAGTTATTGTTACTTGCAGTAAATAGGCTGAAAAAGCATTTTTTTGATACTTTAAAAGTGATTCTATTTACATTAAATTCTATAGTAGGCAATATTAATCTGTAATGGCAGAAAGCTTATCAGTGCTTACTTGTGGCCAGGTGGATGGATAGAGGATGGCTTCCAAATGGACGTGAGGGAAATTTTTTATATGTTCTCTATCTTGTTTTTGATAGTAGTTAATGTGTAAATTTGTCAGTTTCATTAAATTGTACACTTAAAATGAACACATTTATTGTAAATGTATGTAATTTATACATTAATAAATCTTAATGTTTTAAAATATATTCTGGCATCTGACAAACTCAGCCACTTGAAAAAATAAGAATATACCACTTTCCTAAATATTTATTTGATAAATAAATCTGTAGAAAATAATGAACATTAGAATGCTTAATAAGAAAAACCCTTTGGATGTGGCTAAGGATATCTTTATAAGCCTGCAAATTTCAAGATTCAAGGAGAAAGAAAATATTTACATAATAATAAGACACTTCCAACATCTAATATAATGTTAATAATGCAATATTATATTATCGTAATAATATAGTAAGTTAAAATATAAAATAGAGCAGAAAATCCGTTGTTGAATTTATATGTTCCCACATGGAACAAATAACAACATCACAGATTTTTTCTTTTTTATGTTGGTTGTGGATGTATGCATCCTTGGTCAGATATCAAATGGATCATATCCTTTGTTTGGTAGTGTTTACAGTTCCTCTAATACAGTGTGGTTCTCAACCTGTGGGTCACGACCCACAGAAACTGAATTAAAGGACTGCGGTATTAGGAAGGTTGAGAACCACTGCTCTAACAGGATTTTATGGGGTCTGACAGTTAAGTTTACGAGTTTGCCACTGTCCCCTTACATTGGCAGTGCTGTATAAATAACCTTTGTAGATCTGTGTTTGTGATGTCATGTGGCAGTCTCTTGTTGAGTGGTGTTCACTATTATTGTTGCATGTGTGCCATTGAGAGAATGTTGGAACTTGAATTAGAGCAATAAACAAACATTAAATTCCTTGTTAATGGCAAGAATGGAAGTGAATTCAGGGACACGTTAGTCCAAGTTTATTGGGTTAATACCATGAAGAATATAGCAGTGTACTAATGGATTTAAATGTTTTCCCCAGGGGAAAGAAAGTATCACTGATGAAGAGAGGTCAGGGTAGCCTGCGACAAGCAGAACTGGCAAAAACATTGAGATAGTTCCTCCAATTGTGCTTCAGAATTATTGGCTGACTGTGAGAAGCATAGCAGACCTAGTAAACATAAATAGAGAAATAGGAAAAATTAAACTGAAATTCTCAGCATGAGAAAAGTGTATGCAAAAATGATCCCAAAGGTGCCTGTAGTCCCAGATACTCAGGAGGCTGAGGCAAGAGAATCGCTTGAGCTCAGGACTTTAACGTTGCTTTGAGCTGTGACAGCACAGCACTCTACCAAGGGTGACAAAATGAGACTCTGTCTCAAAAAAAAAAAAAAATCCCAAAGGAGCTCACCCATGAACAAAAGCAAGGGAGAGTTGAAGTTTGCCAATACCTTTTAGAGAGGCAAGACAATTTTGGGGGCTGTATTATCACCTAAAACATGGGTGTACCAAAACCGCCCGGAAACAAAGCATCAAAGTGCGCAATAGAAGTTGGCCAATTCTTACCACCAAAAAATTTCCATCAGTCTCAATCAAGAGTCAGAATGACATTGATAACATTGTTGTTATCAGAGAGATTATTCTTGATGAATTTGTACCAACTGGACAGTTAACCATGGTTACTATTTGAAAGTGCTGAAGAGGTGCATGAAATAGATGAAAATGACCTCAACTTTTCACCAATAGCTCATGGCTCTTGCATTGCAGCAATACACCAGCTGACATGGCACTGTCTGTAAGGAAGTTTTTAGCTGGTAAGCAAATAATTGTATTGGAACACCTTACCACTTCACCTGATCTGGCTCCGCAATGACTTTTTATTTACCCAATGATAAAAGACATATTGAAAGGAAGACATCTTGTTGATGATATTCAAGACATTAAGGGGTAATGCAATGGTAGCTCTGATGCCCATTCTAGAAAGAGAGTTCTAAATTGCTTTGAAGGATGGACTAGATGCTGGTGTCAGTGCATAGCTTCCCATTGGAAGTACTTTGAAGGTGACCATAGTGATATTCAGCAGTGAGGTATGTAGCACTTTTTTTGAGTTCAAGAACTTAACTGTCAGACCTTGTAGGTAGTAAATTTGGTAAAAAATTAACTATATTCTGGAATACTAAAGTGGAAGATACTTTATTGAGTTTGATTATCATTATCTTTAGGTAGCTTAAGAAATGTGCTTCTGGGGCAGCGCCTGTGGCTCAAGGAGTAGGGCACCAGCCCCATATACCAGAGGTGGCAGGTTCAAAGCTGGCCCTGGCCAAAAAAAAAAAAAAAAAGTGCTTCTGTAAGTTTCTTACAAGGTTGATGCTGCCCATATGGGGACTCTGAGACCATTGTTTTCTAGTTTTTGTAGTCATTTTGAAAGTTTTATTAATCAGAATTTAATAGGCTATGATATTATTATGGTTTTATATACTCTGAGGAAGTTAAAGCTTTCTGGATTCTGTTTTTTTGCTTTTATGTTTACAAAGTTGATTAACTCTTCTATATAATTAAATAATTTGTAAGCTTCTGTCTTCATAGCTATTGATTGTAAAGTATTGTATTCACAAAATTTATGCCAAAGTAGAAAATTCTTTTAGGGATGATACCATCTGAGTTATTGTAAAGATTTCTATTTCATCCAGCATATCAGTGTTTTCGTCTCTTTTTGGAAGAGAGTGTGACAAGCTGGTAATTTGTCTTCCAATTCACATGTGTGCACATGATAAAGAACCATACAATTAGATAGGTGTTATAAATAGGATATGACAAGGAAGACAGACCTACTCGTGTTTCCAACATTTTATAGCATGTGCCCAGTGGAGGTTTGCTACTCTTTAATTTTGCTTTTTGGGCTAACCAGCTGACGCCCAGTTGAAAAGACTTATGTTCTTATGAGGCCACAAAAGCCTAATGTTCAGTCTCCAGCTACCTCGGATTTTGGAGAACATTGTGTACCATCAGCAGCTTCAGTCCCCACCCTCTAACACTAATGCTCATCTATCAAAGTTGAGGCTAAGAGTGAGGGAGAGGAAGCTTCCAGATAAACATACAGCAGTGCCTAAACAGCTAATCACTCTAGGCTTCCGCTTCCAGGACCTATAATTAGAAGTCCTTCTTTTTCCTTGTATTCCCAGATGACGCAAATGCTTTTTGTGGCTTGGCACCTCATTTGGGGCGTGGGTTTAGTTTATGGTCAGGCCAGAGTCTGGTTTAGTCTTCTGATGCTGCATAAATAGTTCTCAAGCCACAGTCTACTCTGTACAAGTTTTTCCTTTTATGTATATTTGCTTTTTAACTTATTTTCTAGAAAAAAACCCTTGTTATTTCCCCAACAGAATACATGCAAAAGAGGAGATTGCAAATTAAAATAAAGCACATGATTCTGTAGTCCTATGCCAGCTATTTCTTCCTTTCCTCTCCACTGTTAATATTTTATGATTTTAAAAGTTTGTGAAGAATGTACACTCATTGGGGCATTATAGAAGCCACATTTGCATGGAGGCATGGAAAAAGAAAATGAGATAGGATAAAGCCGATAATAGGTATAATTTTTCAGTAGCTTTTTCCTTAAAAATTTGAAGTGATTTTACATAATAATGAAATGCCAGTTTAGTTAATGTCAGTTTGAAAAGCTAACAGCATAAAGTATTCATCAATGATTATCATTCATATATAAAATAATAAGACTTTATTTTGCAAATGAGGATTTTTATTTGAATATTTATTCTATGTAAAACATTGATATGATACAAAGTATAGTGAAGTTTATCTGTAGCATGTGGTCAGATGCAGAAAACCATTTTCTTCTGTAGAATCAAAAGAAAGTAGTAGAGTTGTGAGAATTCACACTTACTATAACTCTGCAAAAAAGTGGGTGGGAGGAGTGAAAAAATAATTCCCATAAAAGGACACCAAAGGTTTATTGTTTGAATGAAAATAATAAGTAAAGAATGTGTATCAGTGACCTCATGACCATAACTAGGGGCATAATGAGAGATAAAGTGTATTTACTGTTCCAGTCTTTTTTCCTTTTATTGTTTTAGTTTTTTTTTTTGTTTTTTGTTTTTTGTTTTTTTTTTGAGACAGAGTTTCACTATGTCGCCCTCAGTAGAATGCCATGGTGTCACAGCTCACAGCAACCTCGAACTCTTGGGCTTAAGCAATTCTCCTGCCTCAGCCTCCCAAACAGCTGGGACTACAAACACCTGCCACAGCCTGTCTATTTTTTTGTTGCAGTTATCATTATTGTTTTAGCTGGCCTGGACCAGGTTCAAACCCTCCAGCCTGGGTGTATGTGGCTGGTGCCCTCCCCACTGAGCTGTGGGTGCCACCCTTACTGTTTTAGTTTTAAAAAATAAAATTTATAAAACTATTTGTAATAAATGGCACTGGAGACTGAGTGGATCAGAGGCCTGGTAGCTTCCATTCCCAGGTTATTGTAACTGATGCAATTCTGAGCTCTCAGGTCCAAGGTGCCAGGTCTGCAGGGAAGTTGGCTTTGCTGAAGCCACCTCTTCATTGGCCCTGGCTGGGCTGCAGAAGGAGTATTTAGAGAGGACACTGCTGTGCCATGCCCTGTGACCTGGAGCCAAGCGTCCCTCCACCCCCCAACAGGGGATTTGAGCAGAATGGGTACCACAGATGCCACCTGAGAAGCTTTTGCAGGCCCTGGGCAGGGAGAGAGCTTTAGTCACCTGGTGACTCCACAGTCCACCCCCATAACCCTCATGTAGATGTTGGTCTCTGCAGCTTCACCTCCATGGTTTCTGTCCCAGTCTTTGACCCTGCCCATACTTCTCCAGACTGCAGGTCCAGCTCGAAGTCTCCTGCTTTCCTTAGACCTGCAGCTTCATTTCTGAGGTTCTAGGGCTGTCTCCAGATCCAGAGGCTTTGTTCCTGAGGCTCCAGCACTCTGTGGGCCCTAGAGTTTCATCTTTGAGGTAGTATTGCTGCTGCTGCAGCCTATATCTCTGTCCTCTGAGCTCCAGCTCAGTTACTTGGACCCCAGCTCTCCCCACTGAGGCTCCACTGCCGTCCTGGGCCCAGTGGCTCTTCCAGGCCTCCACAGTTCTGACCCTGAGGCTCCAGTGCTGCCACCAGCTCCCTGACCCAGCTTAAAAGCCACCCACTGACTGCCTTGCAAAACTGTCTACCCTCTTGGTACTGCAACACTCCACTAGAAACCTGCCAGTCTTGAGTCACCATTGCAGACCACGTTGTTTGAGGAAACACTCACAGTGGATGCTCACAACCACTGCCGGGATAACCTGACTCAGCTGCCACTGTCACCTCGGTGGGAGACCAGGCAGTGCAATCCTCTGTTACACAAGCCTCCATGGAGAAGGTCTCTCCTAGGCTCCAACCTGAGCTTCCAGCAGCAGCCTGGGGAACAACCCACCACTCTGCACAAAGATCTACCATGGGCCTAAACTGTGACAATCACCAGGGAATGGTACAAAGCAGAAAAACTGTATTATAAACCCCAAACCCCAAATATGATGATCTTCCATGAAAACACCATGTAGGGACCCTTTCTTCTTCTCACTATGTAGGAGAGTTGCCAGCACAGGAAAACAGATGTGCTGAGCTGAGAGGAGAGGATTCAGACAAGAAGAAACCAACAAAAGAACTCTGGGAACATTAAAAAATAAGACAATTTGACACCCACTCCCAAGGGATCACAATGGAGCTACAGCAGTGGACCCCAACTAAAAGGAAATTGTCAAAGTGTCAGAAATGGATTTCAGAATATCAGTGGAAAATAAGATGAATAGCATTAAAGACAAGGTCAAAAACCAACAAAAGCAAGCCCCTCCCCCAAATTTCAGGATATCAGTAAAAAAAAATTAAAAACTTGCTAATGAGCTAGACAACATAAGGAGGAATATAACAGAACTTTAGAAATGGAAGCAACCAGGCATGATGGCTCATGCCTATTACCCTAGAACTCTAGGAGGCTGAGGTGGTTGGGTTGCTTGAGCTCACAAGTTTGAGACCAACCTGAGTAAGATCAAGACTCTATCTCCCCCAAAAGTAGAAAAAAAACTAGCCAGGCATGGTTATATACATCTGTAGTCCCAGTTACTCCAGAGGCTGAGGGAAGAGGATTGCTTAAGCCCAAGAGTGTGAGATTGCTGTCAGCTGAAATGCCGTCACACTCTATCCAGGTGACAGAGTGAGACTCTGTCTCAAGAAAAAGAAAGAAATGGAAGAGAATTTCAAAATGCAGCATAAAGCTTCAACAATAGGCTTAACCAAGGAGAAGAAAGAATCTCAGAGCTTGAAGATAAGGCTCTTGAACCAGCCCTCATAAGTCAACAATGAAGAAAGTCAAAGATGCAGAAAGGAGAATAAAGAGGAATGAACGAACGATCACTCAGAGAAATACAGGGCTATCTGAAGAGAACTAAGATATAAATTATGGCTGTCCCTGAGAAAGAAGAAAAAAAAAGCAAAAAGCACAGAAAATCTATTCAAGGGAATTATTGAGTAAAACTTCCTTGTTATCACCAGAGATTCAGATACTCAGATACAAGCTGGTCGTTGAACACCAGGAACACCGTAACATATAGGACATTGCCAAGACACATAATCATCAACCTTGTCAAAGTCAAAATGAAGGAGAAAATTTTGCAATCTAGAAGATGAAAGGAACAACTAACTTACAAAGAAAACCGATCAGGCTAACAGGAGACTTCTCAGTATAGACTTTACATAGAACAATCCAGAAGGAAGTGTGGTCCCATTTTTAGTTTTCTTAAGCAGAACAACTGCCAGCCGAGAATTTCTGATCCTGCAAAACTAAGTTTCATAAATGATGGAGAAATAAAGACCTTTCAAGAAAAGCAAACACTAAGGTAATTTCTTACTACTAGACCTTTCTACAGGAAATGCTCAGAAGTGCACTATATATGGATAACATAGCAGATACCGACTAGTATAAAAACACCCAAAAGTTGGAGCTTACAGCTTACAAGAAGGAAAACTAAACAATAAGGTATTATCCGACATGATGAACAGAATAGTATCCCACGTATCAATACTGACACTCAATGTGCCACACATAAAAGACATAGACTGGCCAAATGGATGAAAAACACAATCCAAGTAGCTGTCTCTAGGAAACTGGTAAGGAGACTCACCATGAAAGGAATGGAAAAATGTATTGCACACAAATGAAAACCAAAAGACAGCAAGTATAGCCATTCTTATATCAGAGAAAATAGGAGCACCTAAATTCATAAAGCAGATCCTGCTACATCTAAGTAAAGAAATAATAGCATCATAATTGCCAAGGAATTCAACACACCACTGATAGACCTAGGCAGATCATTGAAGCAGAAAATCAGTAAAGAAACATTGAACTTAAATGAGGCACTGGGATAAATGGACCTTGCGTGTATTATAGAACATTCTATCCCCAAACTGCAGAAAACAGTTTCTCATTAGCACATGGAACATTTTGCAACATTTTACAGCTATGAGCATGGTAGCTCACACTTCTAACTCTAGCACTTTGGGAGGCCAAGGATCTCCTGAGGTTGGGAGTTTGAGGCCAACCAGGGCAACGTAGCAATACCCCGTCTCTACAAAATTTCGAAAATTAGGTGGTTGTAGAGGTGTGGGCCTGTGGTCCCAGCTACTCAGGAAACTGAGGCATGAAGATCAATTGAGACCAGGAATTCAAGGTTTCAGTGAGCTATAATCCCACCATTCCATTCCAGCCTGGGCAACAGAGTGTGATTCTGTGCCTAAACGTAATGAATGAATAAATAAACATAAAAAATTATGGTAGTTAAAAACCTTCAAAATAGACCCAAATAGGGCTGATCCCTGTAGTCCTAGCATTTTGGATGGCCAAGGCAGAGAGAGGATTGTTTGAGGCCAGAAGTTCAAGACAGACGGAGCAAGAGTGAGACCCAGTTACTACTTAAAAAGTAGAAAAAAAAAAACATTTATGGTTGTGGATGTGTTGTTTCACTTGAGAGGTTGAGGGAGAAGAATCACTTGAACCCACGAGTTTGAGGTTGTAATGAGCTGTGATAATGCCACTCTACTCTAAACAAGACAAAGTGAGACACTGTCTCAAAAATAAAATAAAATAAAATAAAAACAGTGATAACATATATTTTTGCTGTTGAATTCTACCAAACATTTAAGGCAGGTAATTGAAAACAATTTCACACAGTTTATTCTAGGAAATAAAATAAAGAGTATTTCTTAGTTTACTCTTTGATGCCTGCATTTCTCTGATACCAAAACCAGACAAACACATTATTAGAAAACTAAAAACCAGTATTTCTCAGGAACACAGACAAGAAAATTATCAAAATATTGACAAATTGAAAGCAGCAGCATATCAGTGATTTTGACCAAATGGGACTTATCTCAGGAATGTGAGGCTTTTCAGCATTTGATAATTATTGTTAAAATTCACAGCATTAATAGACTATAGAAGAAAACTACATAATTATTTCCACATATGCATAAGAGCACTTGGAAAATCCAACAGACTTTCAATACAAATGCTCTCAACGTATTTTGTAAAAGGCTATTATAAAAAACCTGCAACTAATGTCATACTTAAAGATTGAATGCATTAACCTTAAGAAATGGAAAAAGGCATGGATATTTCTTCTCACCATTCTTGTTTGCCCCAGAAAATGCATTAAATTGAGAAAAAGAAAGAAGCCAAACTGGATCTATTCCTGTACCAGTAGTACATGATTGTAATCAAAGAAAATTCACGTACTCTGCCAAAAACTCCTAGAGCTTGCAGAGAACATGCAAAGTCAAGGTTAGGAACAATGCATAGATTTTTATTCCTATTACTAGCAAGGAAAGTTGATAATTGCAATTTTAAAAACATTGTCATTTATAATCTAAGAAAGCATATTCAGAATCTTTGTGCTGAACAATAAAAAAGAAGTTAAAATAAATCTTAATTAAGAAATATGCTGCACTCCTGGATCAGGAGACTCAATAGTAAGAAGTCAGTTATCCCCATATTGATTTATTAAAACAGTTCCCCCAAATTCCTGAATGAGAATAGCTGAAATAATGTTGAAAAAGCCCAGAAAAGGAAGACTCACTTGAGCTGATTTCAAGATTTTCTATTTTCCATTCTTGATTAACATTAGTGAACATACAGACACAGAAATTGATGGAATAGAATAGAACATCCAAAATCAGGGCTACAGAAATATGGTGACTTGGTCTTTGGCAAGTCGGCAATGTTAACTCCATGAAGACGGAACAGTGTCTTAAGGATATCTTGCTGAAGCAACTGGATATTTATACAAAAAAAGTTAACTTTGTATACCTTTTATATAGATCCTTGTAATATATTATGTAAGGTCTGCATATTTTATACAAAAATAAATTTAAACTGGCTGACAGACCTAAGTGTAAAACCATATAACTATGAAACTTTTATAAGAAAACAGAAAAATCTCTGTGACCTTGGGTTAGGCTAAGAATTCTTTTTTTTTTTTTTTTTGAGACAGAGCCTTAAGCTATCCCCCTGGGTAGAGTGCTGTGGCTTCACAGCTCACAGCAACCTCCAGCTCCTAGGCTCAAGCGAGTCTCCTGCCTCAGCCTCCCAAGTAGCTGGCTATTTTTTGGTTGCAGCCATCATTGTTGTTTGGCGGGCCCAGGGCTGGATTCGAACCCGTCACCTTAGGTGTATGTGGCTGGCACCTTAGCCTCTTGAGCCACAGGCGCCGAGCCTAGGCTAAGAATTCTTAGATATGACTTCTCATCAGAAGAACTTGCTTTGTGAAAGGTGTTATAGGCCATTTCAATAAATAAACTGCAAAGAGAGAAATAAGTTTTAAACTGACGAATTAAGCGATGGACTTAGTAGTGTTTCTCTAGATGAATAGAGAAACAGGAACTTTGAATTCCAGTTTGAAGAAGTTACAGATATAGGGAGTAATGTTTTATAGTTTTACAAAGGTACACCATTTTTACACTTGATTTTAAAAAATGGTTGTCAAGTCTACAAATTCAGGCATAGAAAACATATTTCTGGCTAGTCATATGGGAATGTAATAATATTGATACCTGTATTAAACCTTACTGGTATAGACAGGGTATCCCAAAAGTTGCTCCTGATGTTGCCATGCATGGGGAAAATGGGACATTGTAGCTATATGTACCTTTATTTGTAAATATTCATGACACAGATTTACAAAGTATTTACAAAATATTCTCTGTGTTGGCCACCTCTTTGTAAAATTATATCATACATATTTTGTAAATAAAGGTACATTTAGCTACAATGTCCCCCCCCCCACAGCAACTTCACAGGTAACTTTTGGGACACCCTATAGATGTGATATTAAATTTGTTATTTTCTGGAAAAAGATTTTTTTGTTGTTGATGTTTGGAAAGCTTCTTGTATCCTTAATAATTTTTTTTGGGGGGGGTAATATTTTGAGGTAATATGTTGAGTAGCTTTTGAAGATATTTCATCTACATTACACGATTTTTATTTTTACCCTCTGTTTTTTGTCTTCCAGGAATGCTTCTGGTCACAACAGATACTCTTGGCCATGATTTTCATGTCTTCCAAATTCTGACTCATCCTTGGTCCTCGTCGCAAAGTGCTGTCCACCACCTGTACACTCTTCACAGGGGAGAAACTGAAGCCAAAGTAAGCCGTACATTTTTTTCAGAAGGCAATTTCTTTGTGTAATATGACATCTACTTGAGGTGGTCATTTCTTTTGCATGGGATCCTTAATATCAGTGAGAAAATATTGCTGTGAGAAGAGTGGGTTAGATAATTAAGAAAACAAGTCCCACTTTAACCCAATAAATACATAAACATTAGATGAACATTTTAATTATTAAAAAATTCAGTGAATTTTGTTAAAACAGTTCTGTTTATTCTGCTCCTCCAAACCGACTTCCATTTCTTTCTCCAGAGAAGAGACTGCTGTCATGCATTTTGATACCTGTCCCTCCAACCTTTTATTCGGCATTTTGATTATAAACTCACATTCACATATACATAAAAATAATTTAATTTCATGATTGATATGGGTATTTAGATTCACATTGGCTAGTGAGGACTAATTATGCATACATCTCCCCAGCACCGTTTTTAGTGACTTCACATAGGTTGTGTGAAATCACCCATGGTGGAGGGATTTGATCATGAAAATTAGCAAACACTATAAATCAGGGCTTTTCTTTTTCATCAGAGAGTAAGTTTTTTTGTTTGTTTGTTTGTTTTTATTTTTATTTTTTGTGGCAGAGTCTCATTCTGTTGCCCTTGGTAGAATGCTGTGGCGTCACAGCTCACAGCAACCTCCAGCTCTTGGGCTAGGGTGATTCTCTTGTCTCAGCCTCCCAAGTTGCTGGGACTACAAGCACCCGACACAACGCCCGGCTATTTTTGTTGCAGTTGCCACTGCTGTTTTAACTGTCCGGGTTCAAACCCGTCACCCTTAGTAAATGGGGCTGGCACCCTACCCATTAAGCCACAGGCACTGCCCCAGAGAGTAAGTTTTTAAATCCAGTAGAACCTCTGAAAGTTGACCACCCAAGGGACTGTAACAAACTGGTCAACATACGGAGGTGGTCAACACAAGGAACTATGCCTACTGTACTGATACATACATGTCCATTCTATGAAATTTAGATCAACATAAGGAGGTTGTCAGTGAAGGAAGGTGTCCACTATGGAGGCTCTGCTGTGTGCACACGCAGGGGCACACAGATATTCATGCACGTTCATATGTGGAATTTACTGAGTGCTTGTATCAGGCACCATGCTAAATGCTTCACACATATTTAATATTCTTAAAATCACATAAAAGGTTCTTAATAGCCTAAAATACCAATTACTTTTTGTTTCTCAGAGCTGGTAGTTATGCACTGCCCAGTATATCACCATGTTTATTCTTAGAGTTATCTATTGGCCCTACTGTATTTATTAACCAGTCTGCCCTTTACCAGTAGCCTAAAGTGCTGTTTCACTTAAATTTCCAATAAAATAGTTTACTATAATGGAGTGAAACATAACAAAATCCATGAATTTATAAGAATACATTCAAAAAGCATTGGGGGGGGGTCTCTCTCACCTTTTCTCCTTCATGAGAGGGACCCACTTCCAACTCTCTTTGGAAGTGCTGTAAAATTTTTCTTTGTTCCTCTTAAATAAAAAAAAATACATATTTTTAACCCTGGGGAAAAAAAAAAAAGCATTGGGCATTGCTATAGGTTGCTTGTTTTCTAACTCATTACTTTGTTAATTGATAAACAGAGGGCAAGTATCCAGCATTTACCCTGCCTTTCTTTTTGTTTTGTTTTGTTTTTGGAGACAAAGTCTTACTTTGTCTCTCTCAGTAGAGTGCTCTCGTATCATAGCTCACAGCAGCCTCAAACTTCTGGGTTCCAGCAATTTTGCCTCAGCCTCCCAAGTAGCTGAGACTGTAGGTGCCCGCCACAATACCTAGCTATTTTTAGAGACAGGAGTCTTGCTTCTGTTCAGGCTGGTCTCAAACTCCTGAGCTCAAGCAATCCTCCGGCTTCAGCATCCCAGGGTGTAAGGATGATAGGAGTAAGCCACCGGGGTCAGCCTGACACTGCCTTTCTTTTATCAATTTAATAAGGCAGTCAAATGATTGACAAAGGAAAGTTTTCCATCAGTGAATTCCAACATAAAAAATTTACGAAAAGATTTCTTTTAAAAGTGTATTGTAAAATTAATTTTTATAGGCCCATAATAATTATACATATTCATGAAGTTCATGTGATATTTTGATACAAGTGCAATGGTTAAATCAGGGTAATTGGGATATCTACCACCTCAAATATTTATCATTTTGTTATATTTGGAACATTCCAAATCCACTCCTCTAATTATTTTGAAGTATACAATAAATTATTATTAACTGTAGTTGCCCTGTGGTGCTATCAAACATGAGATCTTATTCCTCCTGACTACATCTTTGGAACCACTAACCAATCCCTCTTTATTTGCCTCTCCCCACTACTCTTCCACACCTTCAAAGTCAGGAGGAGACTTGTAGGAATCACTGTATGAAATAGTGCACCTGCGCCGTAATCATCTGTGCTGAGTTTTACTGATGAATCGCTCTGTTCTTTTTGTTTTTGTTTTTTAGCTGATGAATCTTAATGTTACTAAAGTGGAATAATCAGACAGCATGTGCTTTATAATGCAATAGGTTATACATAGCATCGTGCATGAAATATTCTTGCCCAGCTCTCTTGTTAAACTTGAATTTAACTTAGCCTATATATCTAATTAGCACTTCAGGGAAAATACAGAAAGAAAGAGATAAGTTAAACAACATCCTTCAAATGCAACCAGGCAACTCCAAAATGTAATTGGAGTTTAAGACCAGACTGAGCAAAGCAAGAAGTTTAAGACCAGACTGAGCAAAGCAAGACCCCATCTCTACAAAAAAATAAATAAATAAGCAAAAGGAAAAAAAAAAAAAACAAACAACTAGGCATTGTCCTGTTGCATGCCTATAGTGCCAACTACTTGTGGGGGCTGAGACAGGAGGATCACTTGAACCTAGGAGTTTGAGGTTGCTATGACCCATTGCACTCTACCCAGGGCAACAGAGTGAGACTGTCTCAAAAAGAAGATAAATAAATAAATTTTATAGGCCATTTATTGTTTAGAATGTGCCTCAGTTTTTCACCTGATGTTTCTTCATGATTTGATGTAGCCATTTTGGGCAGGAAGGTCACAGGGGTGATGTTGGTCCTCTGCATCCTCTCAGGTGGAATGTAGTTTGGATATTCACCATTTCTGAAGATGATGATCAGTTTAATCACGTGACAGAGAGTGCCGGTCATTTTTCTTCACTGTAAAGTTACTCTTTTATATTTAAAATACTACACTTTTTGTGGGGAGGTAATTTTACACTTTTGAAAGAGTCATTCCTCAGGAAACTTTCTTTTGTTGACTAACATCATTTTGGTCTAGTAGATTCCTATTTCATTCAATGGGTTATATTTTTTCAGTAATTATTGTAGTGCTCAAAATGTCCCACCCTTGGCTCTGGGAGCCCACGAACTCGGTGTCTGTGTCCTTTTGCCATGTCTCTGTCATTCTTTGAGCATGTCCTTACTTTCCAACACAGCCAGCTTGCTTATTCTTATGTGTAGTTACCTTTTGCTTTGTTTCTTTCACATGGAAATTTTACATTAGCTGAGCATTTTAGTTAAAGATTTAATACTTTAGCATGCTGCTTGGCTCATTTTATATTGTTTTTTTAACCCTATCTCATCTGTTCTAGTCACTGATAAGTTCTAACTTACCTGTAATCTTTTAGAATTTGAATGTTTTGAGTACTTTTTTTTTTTTTTGAGATGGAGCCTCAAGCTATTCCCCTGGGTAGAGTGCTATGGCATCCCAGCTCACAGCAACCTCCAACTCCTGGGCTCAAGCGAGTCTCCTGCCTCCGCCTCCCAAGTAGCTGGGACCACAGGCGCCCGCCACAACGCCCGGCCATTTTTTGGTTGCAGCCATCATTGTTGTTTGGCGGGCCCGGGCT
>CAUYQV010164446.1:0-22269 GCA_963574575.1 Galagoides demidoff
TGTTTTTTTTTTTCTTTTTTGTTTGTGTGTTGTTTTTTTCTTTTTTTTTTTTTTTTTTTTGGTTTTTTTGTTTTTGTTTTGGTTTTTTTGGGTTTTGGTGGGGGGGGGGGGGGGGCGGGGCGGGGGGGGCGCGGGGGCGATAAAGTACGTTGCCATTGGTAGGGTTATAACTTGGTTGTTAATGGATATGACTCATATCACAATGATTGTGATTATATAACAATAATTGATCAATGGATACTTCTTAGATCACAATAGTTATGGTTATACAACAGTAATTAATCAAGCTTTAGTGAGTTTTCCACCATTGTTCATTGTACTGAGAACTTGGGGGTTTTGTGAAACTTAGGACTTTCTGTACCTCTTTGAATTCTGGAGAGCATGGGAACATGGCTGGGAGAGGTGGGGGAACAGGAGAGGGCAGGAGGTTGCCCGTGGGGCAGGGGAACCAGAGAAAGCAGGGAGAACTAGGGGGAACAGGAGCTTACAACAACGGATCATCTTATTGTGAAATTTTGTCACATGCTTTATCAGAATCAATTAAAATGAATATATATTTTTAGTGTATTGATCTAAAAAAGATATTTGATTATGTTTTATCATACATTTTATACTTTTTATAGAGTGTTATATTTGACTTTCTAAAATTTAAGATCTTGGCTTCTAAGATTATCATAAAGGATTTTTTTTTTTTTGCAGTTTTTGGCCAGGGCTGGGTTTGAACCCGCCACTTCCAGCATATGGGGCTGGCACCCTACTCCTTTGAGCCACAGGTGCTGCCCAGGATATTATTTATTAACTTTTGTTCTCATATGGTCTTCATCTGATTTTGTTATCAGTGTAATGTGGGCTTCATATATGAATTAGGAAATTTTCCTTTTCTTATATTTTCTAAAAAAATTTTGTAGAATTGGTATTATTTACTTTTAAAATGATTATAACATGTACCAATAAGCCACTTGAGTCTAAAGCTTTCCCTATAAAAGATTATTAACTATGAATTAAAATAATTGAAAATAGATATAGGGCTTCCCAAATTAATTCTTTTTGAGTAAATGTCTTCCAAAGAATTTTTCTATTTTGTTCTAAATTATCATATTTGATGGCATAAATTGGTTCATAACATTACCTTGTTATTTTAATACCCTGAGAATCTATAGCAAGGATTCTTTTTTATTCTGATTTTAACAACTTGAAATTTGTCTATTTTTGTTTTATTGATTCTTTTCTACTGATTTTCTATTTTCTATTAATTGATTTTAGTACCTTTTAGAAAATTCCTTCCTCTCCTTCTTAATTCACTTTTATCTTTTTAACTCCATGAACTTAAGGAATCTAATTGGTTTCAGAGTTCTCTTTTATTATTAGCATTTAATGCTCAAACTTTCCCTCTAAACATTAGTTTAGCTGCATCTCACAATGTTTTATGTCTATGTTTTCATTTTCATTCAATTCAAACTATTTTATATCAACACTTGTGATTTCCTCTTTGGCTCATGAATTATTTGCATATGTTTTGTAACATTTTCAAATTTTTGTCATTTCTCATCTTTTTGTTATTGAACTTTGGCTTAATCCCATTGTAGTCACACACAAAAAAAATGCATTTTGTGATTTCAACTTCATTACAATTATTGACAAAAACTAAAATTGTGGAGAGTTATTTTAAGGCTCATATACTTTGTAGCAGAGTATGGTCTGGGGAGTAGGTAGACATGTGCCTGTGCCCCACAGAGTAGGATTCTTTCATATCATTAGATCAAGTTCTCAACCTCTCAATCTCCAATCTTTCTAGTAACCACAAAGAGGGGGCCTGTGGAAAGGGTTAGTGAAGTCAAGTCTGTTTGCGTCTTGATCTTTCAAGGTTTCTAAATCTTCCCATTAACCTATACTTAGCCTTTCCAAATTTATTTTCTTTCACGTACTTCTATGATGTCCTCACTTACTGGCCTTGAGACTTAATGTCTCTTGTGGGTTTTATAAAAAGATTTTATTTTGTGTGCAATGTAACTATTTTTAATTGTTAAGAGTACCAGTAGTAGAAACATTTTATTGTAGCTTCTTATATATTGATCAAAAGTAGAACTGAACTAGTACACTTTTTAAAGTCTTTCCCATAAATCTTTTGAACTTTTTTTGTTAGTATTATTTTCAAATACTTTACTTTTTATCTTGCTTATTCTAATTGAATTTTTGTATTATAAACTTTTAAATTTTTATTTTTAAACTATAGGAAAGCTATTGTCTTTCATAACTTCTTAGATTTGCCACCTTTCTGGAGTGCTTTATTAGACATACAGTTGGTCCTCTGTATCTGTGGGTGTCACATTTATGAATTTAACCAACCGTAGATCAAAATATTCACACAAAATATTTTGTCTGTCCTGAACAAGTGTTTACTGTTTTTCTTGTCATTATTGTTTGAACAGTAACAAGTATTTACATACATTTACATTTTATTAGCTATTATAAGTAATCTAGAGACTAAAGTTTAAGAAAGGATGTAAATTATATTAGCTATTAAAGTAATATGGGGATTATTTAAAGTATGTAGGAAGATGCACACAGGTTATATGCAAATACTATGTAATTTTATATAAGAAACTTGATAATTCAAGGATTTGGTTATCCATAGGAGGTCTTGGAACCAATTCCCTACAGATACTGAAGGATTACTATAATAATTATTTTTTAATTGTTTGTAACCTCTGTGTAAGTGAAATGGGTAATAAAAAAGTGACAAATATTTTAAGTTTTATTGATTCTACATTTTAGTTATTATTTGTGTAATTTAAGTACTAGTGATAGTGAAAATTCTTGTGTTATTTCTTACACTAGTTGAAAGATACTTTAACTTTTCCTTTATGCCTTTGATGATTTCTGACAGATTATATGTCAAATTAAATATAGCCTTATGTATTCTTATTTTGGAATGATATAATAAATGGCTATTAAATTTCTGTGCATCATTTATTGATAGACATTATAATTATTTTATTTTTTCTCTTTTTAATTATTTTAATTTAGTAGTTTATATCAATAAATTTCCAAATGGAAACTTATTACAACATTGAGATAAACCTTACTGGTTCAGCATGTATTAATCCTTAGCATTTAAAAAAATTTTTCCTTCTGAGTTTATGAGTAAGAATGTGTTGTACTTTGGCACCAAGATTTCAATAACAGACTATAATGGGTTATATAGTTACATATATTTTTCTAGTCTATTGAAAAAATACTGTTGTGTGCAAATATATGTATGTACATCTTGTATTTCTTTCTAGAGGACAAATATTTATCATGTAGATTCTTGTACTACTATATTACTCAATTTTTGCAGATAAAAAATAGGAATTTGATTGCTATAAAACATACTTTGATATTTACTGCAGTGTATATACATATAAATATATTGTTGGAATATGGAGTAGAAAACATTGTTCCAGGAAAACTATGCTTTGTTAATTTACAGACAGACTAGAAAGAATATTTTAAGAAACATTATAAATTAATTAGAGTTTTATAAAGTAAAGGAGTTTGTTTTGCCTCCATCTATGATGTAATAAAACTTATAAGACTAGTTTTATCACCATAGAAAATGAAATTAAGCACAATACATGGTATAACTTTCAGAATGACTCCTGAAGATATCCACAGCAAAATACTTAGAAATTTTTTAAACTTTATATGTCAAAAGGAAATGTTCAGATATAATTAAAGTTGCACACCTTATGAGAGAAATTATTCTGTATCCTTTGGGTGGCCTGAATTTAATGATATAGAATATTAAAAGCAAAATCTTTACTTGTTCAGAATCAAAAATATGCAGGAGGAGTGATGAGGCAGAAGGGGAGATTAGAGAGAATGAAGCATGAAAACTCAACTCACCTCTGCTAACTTTTGACATGATGGAAAAGGGTTATAAACTGAAGAATATGAAAAACTTAGAAACTGAGAATAACTGCTGGCTTAGATCCAACAATTAGTAGGAATCTCAGTTCTGCAACTTCATGGAACTGAATTCTGCAAATAAAGTGAATCTTGAAAGAGATTTTCCCTCAGCAGGTCCTAATAAATAGCCCAAACTAGAGGACAACTTTATTATATTTTGCCTAATGAGACACTAAGCAGAGAACCTACAGAACCTACTAGAATATTGTCCTCTAGAACAATGAGACAATAAATATTTGTTTCAATCATTAAGTTTATGACAATTTGTTTTGGCAACAACATAAAACTAATGCAGATGTACAATAATAGCTGAGGACTGTAACAGAGGATATATGGGAAAAGATGAACATGTATGTGTATATACTTATTCACTTTTGCTCCTAGAGCTAGGTGGCATAGAATACCATCCCTTGGGTGGAAGGTGTGAAAATTAGGTAGGATACTTAGTGTTTGGACAAACTTCTCACAGGAGGCTTTAAAAGACCTGGCATTAAATTACCTCTGCAGCAAGCCCAAGAAGGTGGCTCAGGAAGTGCTTATCTAATTTCCAGGCTCTCAGTGAGTTCAGAAAAGCAATGAAAAAACAAACTGAGAATTTCAACAAAGAGAGAGAAAGTTTGAAAACATTCTAAACAGATATCTCATAGCTGAAAATGCTATAACTGAGATGAAAAATTAATAAAAGAGTTCAACAACAGACTAGATCAAGCAGAAGAAAGGATTAGTGAACTCAAAGACAGGTCAGTGAAAATCACACTATCTGAAGAACAAAAGAAGGAATTTGGAAAATAAATATATTGTAAGAGACTTATGGCACAGCATCGAGCATAACAAAATGTTCGTTTTCAGTTGGTATACTTGAAGTAGAGGAAAGAGAGAAGTGGATAGAAAACATATGCAAAAAAACAATGGCAGAATATTTCCCATTCCCAAAGGAGGAGGTAGAAATGCAGATATAGGAATCTCAAAGTACACTAAATAATGGAAATTCAAAGAGGCTAACACTGAGACACATAATAATCAAATTGTCAGTTGTGAAAGACAAAGACAATTTTGAAAGGAGAAAGAAAAACCAAACTGTTACGAATTAGGGAATGTTAATAAGATCATCAGAGGATGGGCGGTACCTGTGGCTCAAAGGAGTAGGGTGGCAGCCCATACCAGAGGTGGTGGGTTCAAACCCAACCCTGGCCAAAAACTGCAAAAAAAAAAAAATAATAATAATAAGAGGATTTTTCAACAGAATCATGAAAGTAATAGTGGAGTAGGATGACATATTCAAAATCCCAAAAGAAAAGATAATGCCAACCACTAATACTATACTCGGTAACTATGTCCTTCAAAAATAAAAAAGTAATGGAGATTTTATCAGACAAACAAAAGCTGAGAGTTTATCACCAGTAGAGCTGTCTTATAAAAAATGCTAAAGGAATTTTTTCAACTGAAAAAAAAATGATAATAATTAGTACAATTAAAACTATGAAAGTGTAATATTCATTACTAATAGCAAGTAAATTGCCAAATTCAAAATATTCTAATATTGTAATGGCAGTGGGTAAATAAATTATATTTCTAATTTAAGGTCAAAAGGCAAAACTGTTAAAAACAACAAATATACAATAATTTGCTAAGAATGCAAATTATTTAGAAAATATAAATTGTGACATCACAAACAAAGTGTGGGAGGACAGAAAATAAATGTGTAGCACTTGTATACACAATCAGAATTAAGTTATTATCAATTTAAATTAGTCAATAACAAGTTTTTTGTGGGATTGGGCACAGTGGCTCACACCTGTAATCCTAGCACTCTGGGAGGCCAACACCGGTAGATTTTCTGAGCTCACAGGTTGGAGAACAGTCTGAGCCAGAGAGAGACCTCATCTCTAAAAATAGACAGACATTGTGGTGGGCACCTGTAGTCCCAGCTACTCAGGAGGTTGAGGCAAGAGAATTGCTTAAGCCCAAGATTTTGAGGTTGCTGTGAGTTATGAAACCAGAGCATTTTACTAAGGGCGACAAAATGAGACTCAGTTTCAAAATAAACAAACAAAAATGATGTTTTGTGTAAGGGTCAGGGTAACCTTATCCAGAAAGCCAAATTTTGTAATAGACACACAACGGATAAAAAAAAAGTTCCAAAGCATGCTACTATAATCTATCAAACCAGAAAGGAAGAAAGCAATAGAGAAAGAAGAAAATGAAGGATCTTCAAAACAATCAGAAAATTAACAAAGCACAACTAGTAAGTCCTTGCCTATCAGTAATCACTTTGAATGTAATTAGATTAAATTCTCTAAACAAAAGACATAGAATGATTGAATGAATTAAAAATAAAATAACCACCTCTATGCTATCCACAAGATTCTCACTTCAGTTATAAGGACACTCTTAGAGTGAAAGTGAGGGGGTGGAAAAAGATAAACCATGCACATAGAAACAAAAAGGGGGGAGTGGCACCTGTGGCTCAAGGAGTAGGGTGCTGGCCCCATATACCCGAGGTGGCGGGTTCAAACCCAGCCTGGGCCAAAAACTGCAAAAAAAAAAAAAAAAAAAAAAAAAGACAGCAGGGATAGCTATAGTATCAGACCCCCCCCCAAAAAAAATAAAAGGCTTTAGGTCAAAAACTTTAAAAAGTGGAAAGGGTCCTTATGTAGTGATAGGGTTTTAATTCACCTTGAGAATGTAACAATTATACATAAATTTATAAGCAACCAACATTAGAGCACCTAAATATACAAAGCAAATATTAATAGAGTTAAAATGAGAGGGATTGCAATGCAATAATTTTCTACTTAATTATTTAAAATGTTGGCATATTGTAGTTTTTTAAATAATTATTATATATATATTTGCATGTATTATAAAATTTTGAACTGAAATCTATGTGTTCTATATTTTTCTGGTTCTCATGTCTATGTGAATTTCTTTTCATTTATATTATTGTTAGCACATTATTCCTACATTGAAATTTTCCCTTGTAAATTGAAAATAAATTGTCCTTCAGATATTGGAGCCTGATATATTTAATGTACTATCAACTACAATCTAAAGATATTAAACTCTTTACAAAAATAATATATTCCTCAGAAAGTGCTCTTTTCAGCCAGCAAAATAAGTGAAAAGGCAATCAAAAAGATGTTCTTTAGCGTAAGAAATCTGAGTAGTCTACATGTAAGTGCAAGTTTTTGCCAACTAAATTTGTAACGCAAGACATCTGACAGGTAGCCTTATTTTGGAACTGATGTCTATTGGCATAATATTTGAATTACATAACCAAATTCTCTTGTTCTCATCCCAGGCTCATCAAATAACCTTCTGGATAAAATTGGTTTCCGGTGCTAATGTGCTATCAGAGAATACACGATCTCTGTGATAGAGAGACTAAGTTGTAAATTAATAAATTGGCATTCTAAAGTTATGCATTAGCTTCAGAAGCTCCATCATTAGGAACCCACCTTTAAGATACAGAGATATCTGTGGGTGCTGGCAAATCAGGTACATGTGATAAGATGATGCCTACCTATGAGTACTTAAGAAAAAAGCCATTGAGTCCATCCTAAGCGACATACTCATGTACTCCTGGTATTTACAACCCTTTCCTACCCCAAACTTCAGTATCCATCTTGTGTTATCTGTTATTGTTTCATCTTTAATGAATGTTTTATTTAAAATTATCAGCATATATGACCTTGGACTAGAAAAAGGTATAGGACAATTCAATTTAACTTTCCATTTATTTAATTACCCAATAATAATTAGAAATGAAACTTATTCCACTTTCTTTAATAAAATCACTGTTCCAATTATTCAGGATAATTTCAGTATAATTTTTAATGTTGACTAAATCGCTTTAGAAATAACATTTAATGTAGTCCATTAAATAATTATCCCTTGAGTATATCATTTGAAAATTTATCTTATTAATTGTATTTATATAATTTTTTGCTCATCAAAAGCTCAACTATTTTAGAAAAAAAAAATATATAGACCTCAATGAAAGAAATGGCCCTTGAAAATACAGTTCATGATAATTAAGACATAATTATTTAAATAAGGAGTAAAATATTATTGAAATAACAGGTGTATGCCTTAGAAATTGAATCATTAAGATGTATTTTATAGCACAATAAGTCTATTTTCAAATTTCTTAATGGAATAAAGAAATATGACATAAAACAAAAGTTCCATACATTTGACAGAAATTAAAAAGTTTTGCTGTATTTCAGAAATAATTGAAATTTTCTCTTCACATAGGAATGAGAATTCCTACATTATTTTAAAGAGTATATTCAACATCCAGTGGGATTTAGTTGCTCTGTGTGAAAAAAGAACACAGCCTAATTTTTAATTCCACATTACATCATATAAGTGATATATATTCTTTGGAAGGAGAATAACTAAGGAGATCTACTGCCCTTAACAATTTTAGATTCTCCTCTCTATCGCATGCTTAGGCTGTCTTTTGCTAACATTTTAATATAAAATCTCTTCACAAATCAGTGTTGGAACACATGTGGATAATTTACATGGGATTCATGCAGCAGAAACTGCCCCTGAACTTCAGCAAATCACACAGTAGGTTTCATCTCATGACATGTGAAGATTTTTGAAAGTCTCATCAATATCAGACATCAGGAAACTTCAAAGGAGGTAGATAACAATGTTAGCATTCAAAACATTTTCTTTGTGATAAAAGGGTTGAGTTCAGGAAATGCTAATCAGCTAATTTAAGAAAGACAAATCTTACACCCCTACTGCAAATTCTCTTCTTTATAGAGGAGTTTGTAGGTGGACTAATTTTGACATTTTACAAAGAAAAATAAAAATCCTGACTTGAAGTGATACCAGTTTCCTACCTCACTTCATTTCTCTCTTTCTCTCCTTCTTTCCTTCTTATCTTATTTCTGTACAGCAGATGTTTAAAAGAATTTGTGTAACAAGATCCAGCCTATTTGACCTATTTCCAATCTGATTTGTAAGAGTCACATCTCTCGGATTGGAAAAAAGTGTGACATGTAAGGATATTGGCTGCATGACAGAACAAAAGCTGATATAAAGTTATCCTGAAACTAAGATTAGAGGTTGAACTGATCCTTTCAAGGAATAAACACATCCTCCAAGATTACTACTGGTTAGATAGGGTAGAAATTAATGGCCCAATAACTTTTATCTTCTATTCCACCCCCAAACAATACAATACTGCTAACATTCATCTAAAATCTATTAATCAGAGCAGACAAAATTTCCATTAAAAGTGGTTTTCTAGTTTCCTAGAAAAGAAAAGAAGTATTTATGGATGCATATACATGGATCATATACAGGACAATGGAAATCTCAAGGCATGGACTGCAGCAAATTGTGCTGTGTGGCTATGGTAACTTGTCAGGGAAACCAGCCTCGATACGTAGTGAGTCTACTTCCTAGTGGCCTAGTGGGGCCAGAGACCGTTGGAAAATTATTAATGAAGAGTTACAGAGAATTAATACGGAGAATAATAGACAGAGGCAGAGATCGTTTTAAGAGCAGTAGGAACTCAGGATGCTGTCAACCCTTCTTCATGAGGCTTCCAGTATGTCACCTCGAGTATCAGGCTAGCTCCGTATTTAGTTCATACATCAGGGTTACAGTCATAAATCTCATGAAGGGAAGGCAAACAATCCCATAATGGTTCTTGCTGTACTTGCATTTTTACTAACTACACTAACTCCACAATAATTACATTAATCGCATGGATTCACTTGCTTCTTTTTACTGTTTTAAGGTATATGGTCTTAATACAAACAAGAGTCTTGATAAGGCAGGCAATTAGAGGCTGACTCAAGGACCAAATCCTAGCTGACCCACAGTCACACAGCACAGATGTGATGCTTTAATACTCTGACAGCCTTGTTTCCAGATAGTAGACTCCTCTGGCCTAATTAAGATGGCAGAAGAAAAGAGATCTTTCTCTTTATCTCATCTGGAGCAAGTCTTCCTGAGTTGGACAAAGTTTAACGAAAGCACTCTTCCAGAGCACACAGCCCTGCCCTGGCAGAAAATGGCCTCAAGGCCTTCAGCCAGCTGCTGCAAGGCAGCTGTGAGGGGAGGGGTATACTCAACATGCCAGGCTTCAGAATCTTAAAGTGACAAGGTCTCACATTTTGCTCGCAAAGCCAGGAAATTGTATCTTAATCAATTCTCTATTACTGTCTCCCTTTGTGCAGACTCTGTTCCCTATTCCTAATAATATTACTAATTTACTAGCAATTAATAATTGAGTATTGGTTTCAAACTTATAAAATCATTATTACTAGTAATGCAAGCACATCAAGATATGACTCTTCCCTTAAGTAACCCCACATACACTCTTCAGGAAGTAGAAAATGCGGTTGATGTACAATTCCCAATACCTGTGGTATACAACGTTTCCATGGCTAGTTGGAAACTTTCATGTTAAATCCAAAGTTTGGTACTGAGACAGACACTGAGGATGTGAGATAGAGAAACATGTTTAATAACAATGCTAAAGCCCAGTTTTTCTTTCAGGAAGTGTCACACCTTTTCCTTTCAGTTCCCACTTCTCCAATTCACTCTCTTATCAACTGTAGCTTTAGTGGATTATACTAATCTTCACAACTCAAGTTTAACGTATATCCAATTCAATTCTCACCTTGCCTCTAGAATATTTCTTAATAAGGCTCATGTCCACTTTAAAACAAAATCTTAAGTAGCTCGTGAATAATTCAGGGTACACTTGGATTTAAAAATCTGTACAGTCAAGTACCTACATTTTAATCCTAATAGCTTCTCCTTATTTTTACACAGTTTTCAATTTAGTTTAGCAGTGTTCCCATTGAAATAAATAAATTTTAACGCCATTATCACCACTGTGTGAATTATTCTCTTCCCAATTCAGCATGGCTCTTCCATTTTGATCTACCTCTTGAAATTTTTCAACAAAAATCCTTTTTTCAAACCCATTCTAGAGTTACTGACTTATTTGTGAAATGCTTAAGGCCAAAAATATCTCTTTCTTGTCTATTCCGCTAGAATATAGCATTAAATTGTCCAAGCCTCACTTTTGCTTGCCAGTGTTCAGAGACTGTAACAATTATACATATATTTATAAGCAACCAACATTAGAGCACCTAAATATACAAAGCAAATATTGACGATGATGACATCAACAGCAAAGAAAACTATAGCTCAACATCTCTTACTCATGCAGACACCATCAACAGATACAAAACTATACAAAATGAGATTTATTGTAGAATATAACTTTTTACTTGGATTTAAAATGGGCAATTTTCTACCATAACTAATAAAAGTCAAATCTTACCATCTATTACAGGTTGAGCCTGTTTGCAAGCCGCAGGAAAGGTAAAAATCATCACAAGATGTAACAAAACACACCCACGATTTCCAGTAACTGCCTCTTAAGCATCCTTCATCATATATCAGAAGAATGAAGAGCTGCTTCAGGAAACTCTGAAAGATTGTTTGGACAGAGAGTTTTTTTGTTTTTTCCTTGTCTTTCTTTGTATAATTAGGGAAGCTAAAAGCTGCTTCAAAAAGAAGCTAAAAAATGGAAAGGTTAAGTGAGTAAACAGCAAAAAAAAAAAAAAAAAAATTACAGAACTCTAGAGAAAGTCTCTGAGGCCTCTGGGTTGACAGGTGTGGAAGATGAGTATCAGGCTGCAGACTTCGGAGACGACAATCTGGTTGCTGGGGCTTGGAATCAGGTATAACAAAATGCGTCAAAAAGTAAGTACCATTTAGAAGATAAATTTAAAGGAGTTTTGAAGAAACAGAATAATGCAGCTTGGTTAAATAGTTATTTGCAGATTCCTGAAAAAGAAAGAAACCAAATGTTAAATGAACCGAAGAAGATGAAATAACAGATGCACATAGAGCTTCTGTGAAATAGGTGACATTGGAGCTTTCTTACCAAGTGGAGAAAACTTCAGTGTAGTTAGGGGAAAACAAACCCCACAAGTGTAATTATTAAAGAAGAAGAAACAGCTTTAGTGGAAACTTCCGAATCGTCTCTGTGTTAAGTCAAGAAAAGGAAATGGAATTTTCACCAAATGGCCAATGGAGAGAAAGTTTGCTCTGCCTTAAGAGAGAACAGTCTTTCCCAAGAGCATGAGATAATTAGCCATACCTGGGAGGAGCTGGCCGCTTATAAAATACTGTATTACCCACGGTTTTTGCAAGAATTTTCAAAAGAGTGACAGGCCATTCTTGAAACTGGCTTCTGTCCTATGAGAGTAACGCTTGTGATGATGGGTTAATATCTTTGTTGACTAATAGAAACCTCAGTTACTTGAGAAAAGAAGATGCATGCATCTGGCAAAATATTTTTGAGAAAGATATTTTTAAATGAATATTCTGTGTCTCTAATGTTCAAATGGTGCATTTATCCTGAGCAGACCACCATGCTGTCCTCTGGATGGCCATAATTTTTTGGAAAGTGTAGCATCAAGCTGTTACTATGCCAATTTTTAGGGCTTAGTCTGTTGTGGAGTAATATCATGCCTTATCTCACCTCCAAGGTAAGGATCTTAGTAGGAAGCCCTCCAACAGGGTTGATAATAGCAGCCTCTCCTGAACAGGAGTCCCACAAGCCTGGGCTCCCCTCCTCTTGTCAGATATTAGATGTTCCAGAGCGATTCCAGAGAGTATCTGCTGATAAGAGCTATCCTCATCCATCCTTCTTGAGAAAGCAAGAAATAAACTTCCTTGGAATATTTTTCTCTGAGGCACTTTCCTGTCTGGCTACATCCTCCACTGGCTGCAAAAATCATCTCTACCCTAAGCACTGTCCATAGAGCCAGAAAGTAGAAGGAAGTGGCTTCCGAGCTGATTCCACCTTTAAATGAACCTACTTCTGAAGATCCGAAACCACAGTAAGATTTTTTTCCCTCTACTAAAGTGGCATTTTGAATTTTTCTCTTTTATTTATATTACTACTAAGTGATTATGCAATCAATCAAATGGAAATGATAGGATTATAACACTTAACGTTTCGTAACTGTAGCTTGTTTAAATATGACTCTTGGATTTTTTACATCTTACTCTATTAATAAGTAGTGCAATTACAATATTTTATTATTACTGGTGAGTCCTCTACAATAACTGAGAAACAGCATGAGCTTGACTTTCTTTTGAAATAACTTTTCTGAGAAAAACGTATGTTTCAAGGAAGGGGGCCCTTCCATACCAAAGTTATTACTGCATAACAAATGAAAAGGTTGAATGCCTGGGTGAGGATCCCAAATTATGACAAAATCTCAGAACCACACTGCTTTCCTATCAAATGGATTTTTAAACCTCTACAAGCACCTAATCAGTAATCACAAGGGGTATTGCAAGGTAAGTTTTAATACTTCAAACACATTTCAATCTTTATACTTCATTTATTCCACAAATTAGTTTACTATAAATCCATCACTGGTAACAAATTTTATATACTGTTTCATAAAAATGTGATTTCTTTTATTGCTTTTCACATTTGGACCAATTTTTTTTCTGTGCCTTTTCATACCCAAGTAAACATAGATATCTTGTCATCTCATTAAAATGGTGTAAATTGTACCAAACCTGTCATCATCACAGAGGACAGTTTGACACATTGCTTTGTGCCAAGCGCCATATGAGTGCCTTATGTCCTTAACATTTAGGATTTTTTTTATTAAAATCAACAGATGAAAAACACAATTTTATTCCACCAAACAGCAGCAAATCAGGATGCTCGGTGGTGTTAGAGTGACTTAGCTACACATGAATTTAACTGAAATCATCAGCCTATGGAGAAATAAAAGTGGTAGTTTATAAGCTTTCTCCTCTTGAATATAAATATCATTTGGGATATAAATATAAATCAGCTGAATAAAACCAGACTAAGATGGGGATTCAAATGTTTCTTTTGTACTCAGTCACCGATCTTACTTGAACAGACAGATATAATTTCATAAATTAATATCTTTCTTTTATATCTTTCAGGATAAAAAAACCTCATAAAACCCTTTCTAAGACATTTTCTCTGGAGATAAGTAGCTGTAGATAATCTATCCTGCTTTCTTCAGCTGTGATGGAAGTTGTTGGGCCTTTAACTTTTCCTTCATTTAGGCGCATATGAAATGCCAAAAATAACGAAATGGCGTGATGGTGTTATTAAAAAGATTGGCTATAAAGGTGGTTAGATTAGGAATTCTGCATTAAAAATTTGTGTTTATAGAAAATAACTGAGGTGTTATATAATTTATATATGTTGATGAAATCATTTCAACTGTGGCTTTTCTTTTTAAAAAATGTTTATTTAGATAATATTCATTTCGAACCAAACTGTGATCTAATATAGGGCTTCTCAGTCATTTCCATCTAAGGCACACCAGTTGCTCATCCATGTACATCTTGGAAACAAATCATTCCTTTCTGAGGAAAGTGTAATTATGAAAGCATTATTAATCAATAATATAAAAACCTTCCTTCCCACCAATATGACACTTTGACATCAGCGGTGGTTGGTATATCACTTATCCCAGGTTACTGAAGCCACTGTTCTGTATAAATAATTCTCATCATTTTAATAACATGAGAAAATAATGTCAAACTTCCATTGCATTGTAGGAGAAAATTCATAACCCTGCTAGAATATGAATTGATATTTCTTTCTGAAGAGTGGTTGGAATACATCTATATAGAACTATAATACCGTGCATGTCCCCCTAACTCAGCAACTCTATTTCTGAATATTTATCTAAACAACATAACCAGGAGCAATCATGGGGGGCTGCTATATGATAAGCAAAAACAAGCACTTCACAAATAATTTAAGAAATGTAAAAAAAACAATTGTGATAAAGCCTTATAAAGAGAAGCCGTGCATGTCTACAATGCCAGCAACCCAGTTATGGAGGAATTCCCCTGTGGATGAATCCCAGTGTGCTATCAGGAGGATGAGAACAACTTAACAGGCAAGGAGCTTGTGCCAGGAGCTAACGTAACCAGAGAGATAGCAAACCCTGAGGCAGGACACGTAAAAAGTGCAAGTAACCAAGAAAAGTTCAGTTAAGACAGAGCAAAGGGAATGGCCCAAAGGAGAGATGTATGTGAGGACCAAGCTATCTTGAAACTCATGGGATTTAGCTTTGAATGACAGAAAGCCATGACTAGGCACTGACATGTTAGATTTATAATTTGAAAATATCCCTGTGATTGTATGTCCGTAGTGATGAGTTTAGAATGGAGAGGTCTAGAGTGCATAGACACGGGTCCAATCAGAATTATTGCAGCTGACTTGGTAAAAGATGGGTGTTGATTTGGACTTGAATAGTGGAAATGGACAGAGAGGCTGATGGACAGGTATCACAAGATATAAGGTTGGAAAAAATTCAGATGGGAGTGAGAAAGCAGGATGTGTTCAACGTGCTTCCTAAGTTCAGGGCTTATGGAAGGAGTTTGCTGGAGAGGGTGTAAGGGAAGACAGGAATGGAAGTCATGAGTTAGGAAATTTTAGGAGAGTTTGAGACATTAAAAAGGACATGTCAAGAAGGTTCTAAGGCATATAGATTGTGAGTTCAGGAAAGAGGTTACTGCTGGAGATAAGATTTCTTGGTAGCAAATGAACTCCTACATAAGTAGATAATCCAAGGATGCTACATAGGACAGAGTGCATGAAAACTGCAAAGGTACAGGGCTGATCTGAAATGAGTTCCCAACTAATGTCAAGGTAGGGGAGGGTGATCTCAGAAAAACAGCCACACGAAATCAGGGAAGCAGAAAGAAACCTGGAGAGCATTGGGCCAGAAAACAAAGAGAAAATAATTTTTTTTTTCAAGAAAAGAAAGGAGGAGGTATAAAAACTCTTCAAGGCTGCCAGGCTATTTGGAGGAAGAAAAGTGAAAGAATACATGTTATATTTAGGGAGGTCACTGACCAAGAGCTTAGCCCTGAAAGCCTCTAGACTAATTGTCACTTACAATATCAAAAACTAAAAACAGTGGGAAGGTGTATAAAAAAAGGAAAGACAATATACAATGACAAAGAAGACTGTTCAAAATATAAGATTTAACAGTTTTAGAGTTTTTAGAGTTTTTGGTTTTAAAGGTGATGTGTAGGCTTAATTTACATTTTTATTTTGTATACTTCTGTATACTTGGGCTATTTTAAAATATACCATGTACAAAAATAAGAGAAATACAGGGTATTCAGAAGAAAGATATGCAAATATTAACATCATATGAGTATTCTCCATGGTGATGGAGAAGGAACTCAAATTCAAAATCCAAGCTGGCCAACAAAATTGTATTTAATTATATGATATTTTTGTAAATTATACACACACATTATTTTACTAATGCATTATGCTCTGTGGAATACATAATAAGAATGTAAATTTATTAGCCCAAAGATGTGATTTCTAATGTATTGTTATTGTATATGATCTAAAGTGCTAACCAAATACTTGTATACCAGTAAGAGTCACTGGTATCAGCTCATCACCTCCTTGCTTTATTCTCAAGCTTGTGTTATTAGTGCTATTTTAGACTTGCTGTCTTGGTATGCAGAATATTTATAAACAATTGTGTCCAAATAATTTAGTGAGAGACTTTTTGTATTAACATGAAAAAGTCTTTGCTAATTAGGATTAATATTTACTATGGAACAGCATGAACATTTAAAAAGCTTCTGGGTATTCTTTCATAAATTTTATCAGTTGATGTAAAGAGGAAACCAATTTTATAATTCTTTTAATGAGATGTTGATATGTTTCCACTGAAAAAAGAAAGGTAGGTGAGAACATTGTTGGCCCAACTTTGGAAATTCTCCTTTTTCACTTTGTGCTTTAGGTGCTATGATGTAATCATCTGATTCATGAATTTGTTTAATTTCTTCTGTTCCCATGGTTTTCCTTTATTTAGTAAAAATAATAATATAAATGGATGTTTTGATTTTTTTTTTTTGCATTTCATTGGATTATTATTCACACTGCACTTTGGAGAAAAATAATTTAGGATAGCACAAGATCACAAAAATGTATTGTAATAAAAAATTAAACAGTGATTACAGAGCTTAGAGAAAAGAGACTTATGATCAACACTAGACTTTTAGATAACTCACCACACTTTCCAAGATCGCCTCCTTTTTGCTTTGCCACCAAAATATGTGAGGATCCAATAATTAGTTACCTAACGTGGTATGAAAATTGGGTCTAAAAGGTATCAAATTCATCTACATTAAGATGTTATGTCAATGAAGTTGTTTGTTTACTGGCTTGTGTTTAAAACTAATTTGTTTAATATAGATTATCTAAAAGTGGCTTGCAGAACAGGATTCCTGACCTCCTACTCCTGATTCTGTTCTAGTTTTATTAAATTACATGTGGAAATACCCTAACTAATGCAAACACGTACTCAGATGTGCACAACAAACTAGATTTTCTAGATTCCTTTATTCAAAACAAAAACACATTTTTGAAGATTAAGGAAAAAGAATAAATTTTCAAATTTATCCCTGAATTAATATTTATTATGAGACTCTATCAAAGTTTTAAGAGCTCCTGAAGTTTCTTCCATGAACCTTAACCATGATATGAAGGGAAAGCCAGTTTATTCAGTTTTTAATGAGTGTTGGATGCATTTTTATTAAAATTGTGATAATTAAACAAATGCTAGAGAAATTTAATTATACGTAATTATAATCAAATAATACAGGATAGCCATGAAATTCATGTCCAGTTTATAAAGTGTGCAACTTGAAATTGCATGTGGACCTTATGGCCACTCTGTGGATATGGTAGCAAATGTGAAAAATCACAGTTCTTCAAAATGGTTAGTATAATGCAAATAGCAGTGTTCCATTTTTATATTTAAAATATTTCTCTCTGTATTATTAAAGCTCAGTTAAAAGTCTTCAATATCAAATCTTCTAATGTTTCAAATTCACCTAATTTTACTAGAAAAATATATAATTCAATTATGTCCTGTAAGATATGTCATAAAGTACAAAATTTGACTAAATTTGAGATCCCTTTTTGGTACCCACTTTACATCTTAAATATTCTCTAGAATATTTAGTGATTTTTTTCCCCCAAAGTATATGCTTGTATTTTGCTGTGTGTTGTATTAGTCATTAATCTCTCTCCTCTCCCCCTCTCTACATACCTATCTATCCATATATCAGGAGAGTTCTTTTGTAATTACAAATATTTTTAAGCTTCTGTTTCAGTATTACTAAACTAAACCATGCTTTAAATAGTTTATCAAATGCTAATACCTTCTTTGGTTTGCATAATATTTGTAGTTTAGGAAGACTATTAATAAGTACATACATAAATAAATTTTGATCATTGTATATTACTCCTAATCCTATGATATACTGGTTGGACATTCTTTAAGATGAAACCCCACACAAGCTTTTGTAAAATCCCCTCTTCTGCTCAGTGCTGGAGGCCTGAGGACTTACTTACAGCCCATAGAATACAGCAAAGGTGATAGGATGCCACCTGTGATTGTCTATCATTGAAAGGCAAATCTGATAGAATGATTATCTGTGATTACATTGTGTTATGTAAGACTCTGTCTCAGCAGACTGGAATGAGAGATTCTCCTGGTCTCCTTAAAGTTGTATATGGAGAAGGCCAGATACAAGAAACCATGCATGGTTACTATGACCTGTTTCCATTACCTCCACCCAACAGCCAACAAAAAGCTAGGCCATCAGTTATATGGCCTCAAGGAAAGGAATTCTCCCAACAACCTAAACAAATGTAGAAGCAGAGTCTTCCCCAGTGAAGCCTCCAGAGGAAAATGCAGCTCAATGGACCCCTTGACTTCAATCTAGGAAGACTCTTTAGAGAGCATGCAGTTTTCTGATTTGAAAAAAAGCTATGAAATAATATTGTTTCCCAAAGTGATTTAATAATTAAGCCTCGAATTTGTGATATTGGTTATGAAGTAATAGAAAACTAAAACACTTAGATATAGTCATTTCTATGGTATAGGTGTGAAAAATAAGATTTAGAGAATTCAAGCACTTCACTGAAGATGGCATTGCCAGGGAGTTCCAAACTAGTTTGTTTTCCCTGTTTTAACACTTCCTTCTACCCCTCCCCTGCCACACTTTGCCAATATAAGGATGATTTATTGAATGATGACAGGCTATTAGATAATTCTTACCCTGTACATGCTTAGACATTATCTCATTTAGCTTTATACTCAGCCAAACCCTTCCAGGAACTTCTATCTTATTGCCTCCTTATTACAGATGAAATTTTTTATTCTTGCTTCCCATTTATAGATGAGAAGTTAAACACCTTCTTAAAACTGCAAGGCAAGAATTCAAATACTCTCTTAATTGCAAAAATCATGCTTTTAAGCACCCCAGATGACCCCATGGCTGCTTTTATCACCTCACTGTTGCCTCTGACTTTTGTGGGAGCAGCTGTAATACTGTAGTTTATTAGAATAAATCTATGCTAATAGTACCATATTTCTTGATTTTTTTTAACCAGTTACATAGATGAGGGAGACATCCTAGGATTCTCCTGTATGTTATTATCTTATGTTTCTCTTAATGGAATGGAAAGTGTTTCTGACAATGGAAGAGCTCTGATTTGTAACTATTTTTTTTATTATTAAAATTAGTAACTAGTTAATTTGGCAATATAAGTAAAGTACAAGGGAATCAAAGAATGCCCTTCTACATCAGTTTCATTAATTAGTGTCATAAACATGAAATCATTAAAATGATGTGCCCAATGATGCAAGACAGGTGGCACCATGACCTGCTGCCTTAGCCCTGGTGGTGTTGATGCTGCAGGGGCCGGAGGAACCAGCTTGCTGGAAGGGCCAGATACCTGCGGGAGAGACACTGATGCCTGTTGTCTCCTCCCCATGCACTTCTGAGTGGTGAATTTCATGTGAGTTTCCAAGGACTGAGAGTTCATTGGACAGCTGGCTGTAACTGATGAAGACCCATGCCCTAAAACTCAACACTGAGTTCTGGCAGTACAACCCCCTGCGACTAAATAAATCCCTGAGCAGAGAGCCTGATGATAGACTTCCAAGAGGGAGCAGGAGAGCTTGTTCCCCTCTTGAGTTCTCTCTGCCAGGAGCTTTGGTTTTTTGTAAGTTGTAATTTTTGTTTCTGTGAATAAACCCCATCTTACCACTAATCTTGTGGTCTGTGGATTCATTCTTTGATTCGCCAAGACCAAGAACCTGAAGCACTGGTATCAGATGTGGCAAGCCAGCCAGGAGAGAAGACATAGTTCCACTATCATATCTGGTGGCTCCTACAGGGAAAGATGATGGAAAGAAGAGATCTGTGGTAAGTAATGGGACCACTTACCTCTATCCTGGTTTTCTCTATATTTATAACAATGGGGACTAATAATTTTGATTCCCATCAGCCCATAAACATGCACAGTGCAGATGCTGACCTCCAGGTCACAGGCAAGAGGCTGTTGGGGTATGAACCTTCTAATTCCCCTTGGCTCTGTAAAGGTGCCAAAGGGAATGTTAAATGACTTTTGAACCTCTATTTACTCCTTTTCCCTGGTTGAGAACCAAGCAAGGAGGTAGCATTCAGATGCCCTGGTGTCCCCAGAAATGGTTCTGACCCCAGGATTTAGGAGGGCCTTCGAAAACTCATGCTCTCCCAGCTTTTCCTATCTTCTCTTCTCTTCTATAGTCCCAATTTTTTTTCTGTTTATTTCTGGTTCTCCCCTCTCCTTGATATATCTCTCCTCTCCTTGAAAGTATATATGCTTTCTATGAATGTGGATAAGAATTGTTTATATATTTAGTTAATTTTGTAAGTGTATTCTGGTATTATTTTAGAAGTACGTATCAGATGTTTTAAGGGGGGGGGCTTTGAATGTTGTAGGTGAGTTGAAAGTTATTGCTTTTCACTGACGTTTTTATGTCCCTAAAAAATCAAGGAAGATGAAGTTCTGGTATCATATTTGGTGGCCCATACAGGGACAGCAGACAGCAAGAAAACATCTGTGGTACCTCTATCCTATTTTTCTCTGTAGCTATCCTACTGGAGATTAATAAATTCCATGCCCACCAGCCTGTAAATGTGCATAATGTAGATGCTGACTCCCAGGTCGTGGGTCAGAGGCTGTTGAGGAACAAAATTTCTAATCCCCCTTGGTTCCGGAAAGGAGGCGAAGGGACTGCTAGAAGAATTTTGAACCTATTCTCTGTTTATTGCTTTTCCCTGGTCAAGAGCCAAGCAAGGAGGAAGCACCTGGAGGCCCTAGGGTCCCCAGCAATGGTTCTGACCCCAGGACTTGGGAGTACCTTTGAAAACTCACGCTCTCCCAACTTTTAGTATCTTCTCTTCCATGTCCCCAATTTTGTTCCATTTATCGCTGTACAGCTCTTCTAGTTCCCCTCCTCTCCTTGATAGTATATATGCTTTCTTTGAATGTAGGTAAGAATTGTTTATATATTTAGTTAATTTTGTAAGAGTATTCTGATATTATTTTAGAAGTGCTAATTTTTTTTTCATTAGATATTTTAGGGGAGCTTTGAATGTTGTAGATGGGTTGAAGGTTATTGCTTTTCATTGGCGTTTTTATGTCCCTAAGAAACAAGGGCTTTGTTAAACAGAAGTCAGCCCCAAATGATAGGTGAAATGACTCCCCTCCACAGTTTGTCTGGGTAACCAGAGGCCTGTGAAGAAGAGCCCTGGATAACTCCCTAGGATGGGAATTGCCCTAAACCTTGGCTACCACTCAGTCTCTTGAAAATAAAGAAGAGCAGTGAGAATGACTCTGGGTATTTGATTTCTCCTGGTGTGGGGAAGTTTGGGATAATTCTAAGTTTCTCTGGGATTTCTGCTAATTGTAACTAATTAGGATACAGAAGATTCAAAGCGTCTCTCAACCCTGATTTGTAACTGAGTTTAGTTATTATTGCCTTGCTAACGTTTGGGAAAGAAAGGGAAGATAGAAAAGATAGCATTTAAGACCTGCTCATGACAGAAAGTCTATTTTCCTGTGTAAACTAGGGATTTGGCAAAAGCTTGTAAAGATTACCTAGAGTTAAATGTGCAAGCACCGCACAGCATTTTCTCCAGGACAGGGCTTATCCTCACTTTGCTTGATACTCTGAGGCTAGTGGGGGAAGGGACAGAAAGGGGTAGAATATGCATCATGTGGGACCAGGCTTCCTGATATCTGATTTCTTGGAGCTGTGCTGCCGGCACATTATAAGCACAGGAGCACCAGCAGGTACTGAGCACTACACTGGTAAAAGTGGCTAATTCCAGACAAGCGCAGGGGCTGAGGAGGCCACTCTCCTCAGGGATTCTTCC